>CAJVQA010006455.1:0-14876 GCA_910591915.1 Cetraspora pellucida | reverse complement strand
TAATATAAAACTAATATAATATCAATAAAATAATATAAAATAATGTTTAAAAATATCTATAATATTACAATATATTAAAAAATATTATTAATGATATTAAAAGCATAAGATTAGTAAGTAAAAGCTTTATATTAGATAAAATTGAAGCAAATAATAATTTTTTTTTTTTTTTGTGTTAAAGTTCCTGTTTTTAAGAAATGATTTTTATTCAAGTTATTATAAACATGAGAACCTTCAGGAGTTTTCTTATATGAAAGGTTACAACTAGTTATATACTGTATGCATTTTTGGTGTCTAATTTAAATAGTTTGCTTATATATTATTATACAGATACTATATTAGATATCATATTTGCAAACTAACTACAGATCTTATTTATTTAAACCTTCTGCATATGCAATGCAACTTGTATCACAGAATATCTTCTAAGCATAAATTATTCAAAGTTTTTGATACATATTAGTATTCTTAAGATTATTTTATTTTTAACAAGAAATTTTATATACAACTAATCTAGTTTTATATAACATATTATAGTTAGGTTAACACTTGTATTTACAAATATTCTGTTAAATCATTACTATTATTTTTGTAAAATTTACTAAGGTTTTAGTACCTATTTTTTAATATTTTTTTATTATTTCTTATTAATATCTTTAATCAAAATTAATAAAACTTCTTAAACTATTAATTTAAATAATTTAGTAATAGTATATTTCTGTATTTTTTTCTCTAAAAATTCTAATAGCCTAATTAGTTATATGTTTCTCTATATATATTTGTTGTTCAATTTATTTAACTGTTTTTTTAAAGATTGTTTATAGATTTTCATTAGTTTAATCATACTGTCAAAAATCTATAATATCTTTTTATTTAAGAATTTTTATATAAGTTTTTGTTTTTTTAGTTTCTTAGTCTTTTATATCTAATGATCTTATTATAAATTTGCATTAAATCCACCTATAATAAAATTTGGAAATTAATCTGTGTTACAAAAAACTGTCTCTTGTTAATCAGTTAGATTAGGTATTTATAAGCTTGGGTACAACCAATCAGGTTTTACTTATTATTAGAAGCCCAAGGCATTTATGTAAAGTATAATATTACATATACATAGAGAAATATTAATAACCAATATCACATAAGACTTCAGTGCAAATCTATGATAAAACTACTAAATGTAGAAAGCTCACTTGAAAATTCCTAAATAAAGAGATAATACAAACCTTTGACAGTGCTATCAAATCAATAAAAGTTCAGAAAACCTTAATAAAGAATAGGCATATGTAATCAGATAGAAAGATATATAGAAAAGCATATAACTAACCAGGTTGCCAGAATCATCAGAAAAAAAAAATACCAAGGTATATCACATTAGGTTATCTGAATTAGAAGTCTGAAAAGTCTGTCAGATTCTGAGTTGAATAGTAGAAAGATAAAGAAAAGAAGTCAGAAAGATAGATAACAAGGTTTGAGTAAACTTTATAAGAATAGAAATAATGTAATATAGCAATTAAACAGATAACCCTTATAACTGCAAGTGTTAGATAGCTATAACTTGTTATATAAAACTAGATTAGCTGTATATGTAATACTAAAGACTCTAGTAATGATGCTTTTAAGGATATACTGCAAAAATAAAGTATAAGATTCTAAAAATATAGGTAAAAATATTTAGACCTTCTTGACTGATATCTGTATTAGAGATGATCTAGTAACATAGTAGAAATTGCAGTACAGAAGGTTTAAATAAGCAATGCCTTAATTGAATTGCAAGTATAGCAGCTAGTGTAGAACTATTAGCAAACTACTTAAATTAAACACCAAAAGTATATGTGTAGCTAGTTGTATTCTCTAATGTAAGATAACTTCTTTAAGGCTTTAATTATAAGTTTCTATATTTTAATTTACTAAATAAAACCCTAGTCTCAAAAAAGACTAGTTTAACTTCAAAAAAAAATAAAAAATAAATTTGTATTAAAGTCTTATATAATATTAGTAAGCAGTATTAATATAAAACATAAATATAAATAACAAACAGTTTAGAACAAGATATCTTAAACATGTTTATCAATATTTTTTTGTTTTTGATAATTAAAATTATAAAAACAACTATATTAGCTAATTAAATTGTTTAATAAATTATATGACAAAATGATTATTACAAATATAAAACACTATTTAAAATTATTTACATTTATAAAATTTTGATAAAACAATGTTTATATACAACATTGCAGATAGATATTTCTTTATATATATATAATATTATTTATTGTATAAATGTTTGAATTTTTAATATATTTTAGTTATTAATTCTTTTTGATAATCTTTTACACCAACTTTTTTCATATATACTGATCTATAAATATTATATAGTTAGTATATTTATATTTAACAAATCTTTGCTATATATCATTTGAGTTTAAAAGTTTCAAATTGCATATAAGTGATATAAAAAAAAGTTAAAAAAGACAGTTTCTTGTAGATTTGGCTTTTTGGTAAAAACTTATAAAGTTATTAAAAAGTAACTTTAGTTACAATCAAAAAAGTGTTTGTTAAGTTATATCTAAACAATAGTAAAGATATAAGTCTAGTTGTATATGCTATTCTATATAATATAAACTTCTATAGTTATTATAGTTAGTACTCTAAAAAATTGCTTTTTTGTTTTTCTTCTAAGAAATTTTTATCAAAAAGTGGGCAATTTGGTTTATTTTTATCAAAATCAGTATTATTAATTTTTGCAAATTAGAATTGTTTATTGGTTCTATTTTAAAAGAGCCTGTGTTATAGATAAAGCATAAGTATATATTTTTTAGAAAAAAATACAACAATAAAATAAAATTGAGATTTTTAGCAAAAGATAAGATAATTAGTTAAAAATATAACAAGTGTTGAAATATAAGATTTGGTGAAAAGTATGATAAGTCATACATAAAGATGGATTCAATAATAAAAAGTCAAGATATTTGGTATATAGAAAATTCTCTATTAGTTAAGTTTTAGTTAAATTGTTTCTTTTAGAATATAATCTTTAGTATTAAATATATTAATTAAATAGAGATAAAGTAGAAATTACTATATTTAATAACATATAATTTTTAGTAAGCTGATGCAATCTTTACAATTTGTGACTGTCTGACTGACTTTACATTAGCACTTCCTTTTCTTTTATTTCTTAATATTAGTTTTTTTTACATTTTTTTATATATATATTTTTTTTAATATATTTGTTTCTTAATAAAAAGTTTTTTAACTTCATATAAATGAATAGTATCAGATTGGTGTTGTTTAATTGTAGGATAGCAGACAGACAAGCTTAATTCAAACTTTAGCAGATCTGATGCAGCAGATCACTTATAGATGCTAATTAAAATAACTATATAATAACAGCATAAGAGTTAGATAAAGTTATATTTGTATATTGTTTGTACTAAACTGTTATAAATAAACTTTTAACTAGTAACTATTGTAATTGCTAAAGGTAAAAAAAATTTTTTAATTTATTTAATATATTTAAAATTATAGATATATTAATCCAATTAATCATTAAGAAACAGTTACTATAATACAAATATAATTTTTAAATTTTATTATAAGTAAACTTTTTAAATACTAATTTTATTATTTAAAGAATAATAATCTAATAATTATATTAAAATTATTATCTTTAAAACAGATAATATTACTAATAATATAAAACTTTAATATAAAGATTAATAACTTTTGTTTTGATAAAAATAATTTTAAAAAAATATAAATCTTAATAAAAACAAAAAAAACTAATAATTTAATTCTTTTAAATAATATAAATAATAATAATATTAATTTATAAAATATAATATAGGATATAGTAATTTAGTAAAGTAGATAAGTTGTCAATCTTCCAAGTGGTAGATTGAGTGTTCAAATCCCATTAACAATAAAAATTTAAATAATCACCTATGTAATATTTATATTATAGCAACTGTTTCTAATAATTAGGTTAAGATATCTGTAATAATAGTCATATTAGTATAACTAACAGGTTATTTAAAGAAATATAAACTGGTATCAGATAGTACAAACACTAGATAAGTTTTCTTAATTGTGTAAATTTGTTAAAATTAGAAAACAAAAAGTTTATTTGAAAAAAAACTCAAATATAAAGATAGCATAGATCTTTGACAGTACTATTGTAAAAACTAGACCTAAAAAGCAGATATTAATATAAAAGAATTAGTAGACAAAAATCTTTGATAAGAAGTACTACCAACTAGGCTGCCAGAAGTCTTGAACTAAAAGAAAAGAATTTTGAAAGACAAAACTTTAAAATATCAGAAACAGGTCATAATCTTTTTAAATTATCTAGATTAGAAGTCTGATGCCAAAAGCAAGTATATACTATAAGTATTATAAATATGCTATTAAGTAATACTAGGGTCTAGATGAATTCTGCAAAAGCAAACCCTATTAACAAGAACTAAAAATAAGTAGTTAGTTAGCAGAAGAGCCTTTTGAAGCTCTATAGTCAGATAATATATTTTGAAATATATAATAACTTGATAGATATATAGACAGAAAAGTCAGAATTAAGTTAGACAGCACTTAGATATATAAAAACTTGTATACTATCTGTTAAATGTAGTATAAGAATTAGAGTCTTTAACTAGATAATTTTCTAACTGATTACAGATATAATAGCTAGTGTAAAACCTGCAGACAAACTATTTAAATAAATAGCCAAAAGCTATATATATGGCTAGTTGTATATTCACCTTGTACAAGTTATATAACTATAATTAAAATCACAATAAAAGCAGTAGCTACTGATAACCAATAATCTTAGCAAAAGCAAATATATATATATATAATATAATGGATCTGTATCATTTTACTGACAATTATTTCATTGACAGCTCATTTAGCCAACATCATATCAAATGACAATTTACTAAAAATATATACCTGAAACTAATAAAACCCTAACACTAACCCCATGTGATGTCGGCTAAATGAACTTTCGGTAAAATAACTGTCAGTAAAGTAAGCAGCACCATAATATAATATATTACTTTTATTTAAGTTTAATTTAGTATTATTTATTTATTTATTTTTTTAAACTTAAGCAGTTATACTAGTACTTTATTAAGATTCTTGAAATTACATTAGCAATTATATAAATGTTCTTAATAACTAAGTCTAGCATCATCTAGCCATCCAAACAGTACCTAAATGCAATCTGTTGTACTACTCCAAACATGTTGAGGTAGGTTGCTTATCTAACTACTTAAAGTTTAAAAAAAAAAAGTTTTTATTCTTTTATAACAAGCTTTAGTAATGTTTTTATAGCTTCTTTTCTGGTTTATAAATTTTTATTTTCTTGAGCTTGCTGTTTGATTTTGCTGTTAGTATCTTGTGTATTGTATAGAATTACTTTAGTTATTTTAGTTAATTCTGTTTTATAATGTTCATTTAATGTTTTTCCTATAGTATTGTTATATCTATTTTGATATGTTTTAGTTATTATTATTTAGATAGAATATTTTATATCAGTTATAAAAGTAGTGATAATTGTAGAATATAGTCTGGGATTTTTAAAATTTCAAAGTGCTGTCTAAGCATTAATAATATGATATAACATCTGCTTGTTGTGTAATTAATAAGCTAATATATATTTTATCTGTTTTGTCTTTAAAAATTTCTTATAATTAAACTAATATTAATAGAATTGTTAGTTTATTTGTTACATTAGGTTGAGTATTTGTTTTTTGCTATTTATTCAGTATTTTAATTTAGTGTACTAATATTTGATCAAAGTAATAGTATTCACAAAGTAGTTTAGCTGTATTTACTAGTATTCTAGAAGATATAGTTGGTATAATGATGTTGTACTTTGTAATTTTTGTACTATTATTTGGAAGTTTTGGTTTATTCATTGAATTAGCAATTATTACTTTTTTTTTTTTAATATTAAGATGAATATTTGTGATACAGAATTTTATTAATAGTAAATTGGCTAATAAATGCTTTACAACCACAAAAAGCAACTATAGAAAGAGTGTACAACTAGCTACTTGTACAACTTTAGTCATTGTTTAATTTAAGTAGTCCATCTAAAGGTTTTACATTAGCTGTCATATCTGAAATCTGCTTGTAGGTTTCCTATTTAACTATTCTAGTTTCTGTATCCACTCATTTACTTTTGTCTACCAATGACTCTGACCGATGCCAGTAAAAATATGCCATGACTACTAAGTCTTTAAAGCAGTTTACTCAAATGAAGAACCTTTAATCTTGTACTAAACCTTTCAGAATCTTTTGTATCTTATTTTTATAGCTGACTCAGTATTGCTATGGCTAAAACTAATACTAATGGTCAGAACATACCATTAAACTACTATGCCTTTGTAGAGTTCACTTCAATCCTAGTACTGACTTTACAATATATCTCTACTACTTTGATATTTAATTTAAGTTTTACTAAGCTACCAACTTAGATAGTCTAGAAAAGCAGATTATAACTATACAGCTCTAGTTTACATATTTGTTAGCATATAACCTTTTTCTCTAAAATTCAGAAATTCTAGTAGTCTGGTTGGATTATCTGGTTCCTTCTTAAAGACCAGTACATTTGTCTAATTTTGCAAGTTTTAGCTTCATTTTATAGGTCTAGTCTTTACAGTAGCACTGTCAAAAGTTCAGGTTATCTCTCTACTCGGGTCTTCCAAGTAGGCTTCCATCTTTTTTTATTTGGTTCCTATGATTTACATAACCACAAGAACTTATTATAGGTTTGTACTATCTAATACTAGTTTGCATTCCTTTGTATAATAGCAATTATTACTTTTTGCTTATAGGAAACTGTATTTTGTATTTTATTTTTAACTGATTTAGAAATTCTTTTGTTATGTTATCATTAGTTATAGAATAGCTAAATTGAGTTTTATATTTTGTATATCTTTTGGTAAAAATAGCTTTTGTATAAAAAAGTCATTTGGTAGTAGTTTAAATCTATAATGTTCTCTTAATAAGTTTATTATTTTCTAAATATTTATATTTTCTTTCAATGTATTTAATAGAAATAAATATTTAACTCTACTATTTAGTTTATGATATATAGTTAGTAGTAGCTCTTTGCTTAGTAACAAATTAAAGTATGCTGCTAGGATTTTGTTAAACTTGTAATAATTAATTATCTTTGCATGACAGTATTTTAGCTATCAAAGTTGCTTAGGATTTGTTATTAAAAAAAGAGGTTTTAGTTCTTCTTTAAGTTTTTGTAAATTGTTAAGCAGTTCAGGTAATGTGATAAAGTATAATTCTGATAAGGTTGTGAAATCAAACAGAGCATGTAATAAGCTTACTATAGTTTAAGTTTGTGATTTTTTAGTAATTAGTAGTTTAAAAAATATAATTGCTATAGTTTTAAAATTAATTTTTGATAGTTTACTAAGCAAAGAATGTCATAATATGCTGTATGTCTGATTAATTTCATTTTGTAATTTTTATATCTTCAATTGGCTGTGCTCAAATAAAGTTGTGATAGTATTTAACTATTTTGTAAATATTATTTGGTTTGCTGTATCTAAAATTAAGATTTATTAAGTATTCTATTATAAGTTTTTACCTTAGCATTTGTTGAATAGTATCTCAAGTTTGTCTGTTTATTAGTATAATTTTATTTTTTTCTTTGTACTTCTTAACAGCTTTTCTAAATAGATTTGTAAATTTAATCTGATAAGCAGACATAGTTTGTTTGTTTGTTATAAAAGATGTAAAAAAGCTAGATTTAAGTATTTAAATTTGAGATATATTGCTACTATAATTTGGTGTTTTGTTGATTATATTTTTAATTTGTATTCTGTAAAGTTTTTTATTTCTGTGATGATATTTAATATTGTAATTATTTTGTTTAAAGACCAAATTGTTGTATTAAATTTATTAGTAATCTGCAGATTTAGTTGTTGTGTTATATGCTTAGTTCAACTTTGTGTTTGTGTTGCAATTGCATTATCTTTAGCATTCATTATTTTTTATATTTTAGTTTAGTGCATAGCTGTAGAATTTGTATTAATTTATATTATTATTCTTATTTATATTGTAATCTTCAAATGTAGGCCTATTATTAATACTATCTACATGCATTTGTTCTTCTATATTTTCTATATTTAAATTTTTGTTATCTACTGTTATATTATTTGTATTGTTGTTATTGTTTCTGATTATAGCTTTTGTTATTTGTTATATATAATATATGATATGTATTATTGTATATTTTTTGAAGATAAGCTATTTTGTCTATTTTTTAAACTTTTTGCATAATGTTCAGAAGAGTATAAAGGGTTGAAACATTTTCTTTTTAATTGAATATAGGTTGTTTCTGTATCATTATTGTTCTGCTTTGTTTCATAAATATTTATATCTTGTTTATTGCTTTTTGATGCATATACAGATATATATTCTGCTTCTTATTTGTAAAACAAATAAGCCTACAGAGGTCTGGTTTTTGGTCTTGTTAACTTTAACACTTGTTTTGTTGATTAGTATAGTAATTAATATTGTTGTAAGAGTTTGTTTTTTGTGTTTGTAATTGTTTCTTGTATATTGCTTAGTTTATTTAAGTTCTATTTATTATATTTTAAAATATTTTTCTATTTTGTTTATTTTTTAATAATTATTAAGAAAACTATATCAATTAATTAATTCAGTCTTATTTATAATTAGTTTAAATAAAAATAAATATTTAATTAACAATTTAAAATTAAAAAAAATAATAGAATATTAATATTATGCTTAATAATAAATAATAAGAATAAGAGTATAGTAACTTAGTAAAATAGTCAGGTTGTCAACTCTTCAAGTAGTAGATTAGATGTTCAAATTCTATTAATAGCAAAAGTTTGAATAATCATTTATGTAATATTTATATTATAGCAACTGTTATTTATGTAATATTTATATTATAGCAACTGTTACTAACATTTAGATTAAAATACTTGTAAAAGCAGTTATATTAGCATAACTGGCAAATTATGAGACATCTGTATAAGTATATTATTATATAAAGGAATGCAAACTAACAATCAAGCAGTACAAATACTAAATAAGTTCTTGTAACTATATAAATCTGTTGAAATTAAGTAACAAAAAGTTTATTTAAAAAGATCTAAATAGAAAAGTAGCTAAATTTTTAATAATACTATTATAAAGACTAGATAACTAGAAACAAATACTAAGACTATAGTATCTGGACAAGCAAAAACCTTCAGATTGGAAAAGTCTTGAAGGTACTACCAACTAGGCTGCTAAAATGAACTGAAAGAAAAGAATATTAGGCTAACTTAATATATTGATGAACTGGTCATAGTTCTATATAAGCTATCTGAATTAAAAGTTTGATAAAAAGATAAAGAAATACTAAAGTACTAAAGATATGCTATAAAGTAGATGCTAGAGTTTGTATAAACTCTACAAGAGCATAGCAGTTTAATAGTTAGCTCTAATTGCAAGTGTTAATTCTGCTATAGTTATATTAAGTCAGCTATAAAATAGGTACAAAAGACTTCAAAAGGTTTATTTTGAGGATAAAATAGTTCTAAAGTTAAGATAATAATTTGGGCATCTGAGTATAATCTAATAAAATTAATACAGATTATAAGTTTAGAGTATTTAAAATAAAACATTCAAGCAGAAGTGTTAGGTATAGCAATTAGTAAAAAACTTTTAGACAGACTCTTTAAATAAGTAATATAGAAAAGTTATATATATAGCCAATTGTATACTTTTTTGTAATAGTTTACTAAATTACATTTCTAAAAAAGTTATTAATAAAAGTCAAAAGACCAAAGAGGTCACCTTAACATCAAAATAATAATAATAATACTACTAAAAATAAATATTAATAATAGTTATATTTAACATTATTTTTAGCTTATTTATTAAAACAAAAATATTTTATTAGGTTTATTAATTTTTAGAAAATTAATAAAATAATTTTTGTTAAATACAAAATAAAAACAAGCTTCTAATAATAGATATTTGCTATTTTTATTTTTTTATTTTTTTTTAGTATTAAGATAACTTTTTTGGTCTTTTGGCTTTTATTAATTACTTATTAGTATTATGGTTCAGTGAACTATTACAGAAGAGCATACAATTGGCTACATGTATAACTTTTCTATATTATGTATTTAAGAAGTCTGCCTAAAGGTTCACTACTAATTGCTGTACTTAACATTTCTGCTTAAATATTCTACTTTAAACCTTCTGAACCTGTAATCTGTATTAACTCACTAGGTTATACTTAGATGCTCAAATTATCATCTCAATCTTAAAACTAATTTATTTTTAAGATAAACCCTTTAGAGCCTTTTGTATTTATTTTTACAGTTGATCTAAGTATCACTATAGCAGAACCAACACTTGCAGTTAGAGCTTAACTATTAAACTACTATGTCCTTATAGAGTTTACTCAGATCCTAGTATTTACTTTATAGCATAACTCTGATACTTTAGTATATCTCTGAATTTCATCAAACTCCTAATTCAGATAGCTTATGTAGAACTATACTAGTTCATTAATATATTAGATTGGCCCAATATTCTTTTTTTCTGGTTCATTCTGGAAGCCTGGTTAGTAGACCTCTGAGACTTCCAACTTAGAGCTTTTTGCCTATTCAGTTATTAAGACCTGGGTATCTGTTTCTCTGGACTAGCCTTTACAATAACACCATCAAAGATTTAGCTACCTCTTTACTCAGGTTTTTTCAAATAGACTTTTTGTTATCCAATTTCAACAGATTTACATAATTACAAGAACTTATCAAGTGTTTGCACTGCTCAATTGCCAGTTTGCATTTCTTTATGTAACTACAGACCTTGTTCCAAAAGATAATGTTATATAATTTACACAAATGCCTTATGACTTGCTAGTTATACTAGTGTGACTGCTATTACAGGTATCCTAATTCAATCATTAGTAATAGTTGTTATAATATGAATATTATATAGATAATTATCTAAATTTTCACTATTAATAGAATTTAAACACCCAATCTACTACTTGAAGGGTTGACAACCTGACCACTTTACTAGGTCACCACATTTCTGCTAATTTTATTTTAATTTTAACTAAAATTAATTATATTATTCAAATATTAAACAAAAAAGATTTATTAAAAAAAGTCAAGTTTTTAGCTAATATTGCTTATTTATAACAAATCTAAATATTTTTTTTAATAGAAACAAGACATATATGCAATATTCAAAACATGTTTTTAAAAAAACATATAAATATTATATGTTAAGCTTATAGTTGTTCTGTATTTAGATAAATAAAAAAAATTAAAAATATTTAATAATTTATAAGTAGAATATAAATCTTAATATATTTGTTTTAAATACTATATTATTTATAAAAAGCATTTTTATAAAAAAGTAAAATATAAATTAAGTCAAGTTTAAAATATATAAATATATATAAGAATAATAAAATAAAATATTTAAAATTTTAAGTTATTAGATTTATATATAGCAGAAACTATTAATAAAAATAAAAAATTTTTAGTAAGTTTAATTCCTAATTTAGAGATATTTCTAAATACAAAATATTTACAAAGTCTATAAACTTTTGTAATCTTTTTTTTGCTAAACTTGTTTTAATATTAAAACATATTAACTTAATAAAGATTATTAAACTAAAATGTATTATTTTTAATAAAACAGTTACAAATTTAAAAAGAGCTTTAAATATACATTATTCTTTTTAACAATTACTTAAACTAAATATATAAAGCAAATTGTTGCTAATAAACTAAAAGTATGTAAAAAAACTGAGATGCAAGCAACTCTTCTGATGGTTTGTATTAAGATCAAACCCTTTCTGCAAACAGACTTCTTAATATATTTAGTATCTAAACCAGAAGAACATTTTGAAAACAATAGAGAAAAACTTTAAATAAAAGTTATTAGAAGCTTGAAAACAAAATAAATAGCTAAAAACACTCTTTTTAGTTTAGCTCTTTATATATCATACTTGTTAACCTTTTTTATCTGTTTTATTTTTTTTACTCAAAAGTGATAAATTTAGCTTCTTTTTTACAAAAGATTAGCATTGTTTATTATTTTATTTTTCAAACAATTATATATTGTAACATGATATAATAGAAATATAACAATCATATATACTGTTTAACATATGATGTAATAAAGAAATGAAAAAGATTTTAGTTAGAAGATTATAGCAAATTAAAGATATATAGTAATTCCTAAAATTATTTATATATAATTTTTATCTCTTTAGTACAGATTAAAATGTAGTTAGATTCTTAATACAGATTTAAAGTATTAGTAATCTTACTGAAATAGTTACAAATGAGGTATGCTTTTTGACACTTTTATTTTCTTCCTGTAACCTTTTTTAGTTTGTTTAGTTTAGTTTTTTTTTTTCTTTTACTTCTCTACAAAAAAGTGTTATCAGATTAGTAATATTTTATTGTAAGACAGTAGTCAAAAATAACCCTTTAGGTAATAACTTATTATTGTTTAATGTGATAAATTACTTTTAGACATTTTTAGAAGCAGCCAAGAGAGTTAGAACTTTAAATTAAGCTTGTACTATTAGTATTAGTGTTGATATTTTCTTAATAAAAGTGAATTAATATAACTATCTAAATGAAAAAAAAGTTTTAGATACTGTAATATAAAATATATAAAGTAATATACAAAAAAACAAATTAAAACTTGTTTTACTGAGTATAGTGATCTAGTGAAGTAAATAGGTTATCAACTCCCAAGTGGCAGGTCTAATATTCAATTCTTATAGATGATAAATTTTGAAAATTATATTTGTATTATAGTAACTGTCTCTTGCTAATTAGTTGGGTTTTGAATATCTGTAATCTTAGATACATTAAGTTGGACCCTATCTAATATTGAAAGCTTGGCATTTATGTGAAGTATAATATTACATATATATAGAGGAATGTGAAAAGCTGATGTTATATAAAGCTTTAGTGCAAACTTATAATAAGACCATCGAGTATAAAAGGCTAAGAAACTAAGAAGACAGAAATCTACTTAGAAATCCTAAGTAAAGAAATAACACAAACTGTTAATAATATTATTGAACTGATAAAAACCTATAAAACATCTTTATAGAAATTGTCAGATAAACCAGATAACAGATATGTGAAAAAAGCATATGCATCAACCAGGCTGCTAGAATTATTAAAAAAAAATAATATATAAGTATATCATACTAGGTTATCTGAATTAGAAGTCTGGAAAGTCTGTTGGTTCTAAGTTGCAGCTAGTAGAGAATAATAAAGAAAATATTAGAAAGATAAATATCAAAGTTTGGATAATGTTTACAAGAATAATAGTGATTTAATAAATAACACTAACTGCAAGTATTGGTCTTAGCCATAACATCAAATCAGGTTAGCAATAAAAAGAAATATAGCTTACTCAAGTAGATTTACTTTAAGAATAAAAATAGTCTAATGATTATAGTTCTAAAGATCAATTATAAAAGAATCTAAGTCTGTAATCTGGTAAAATTAATATCAAGGCCAGATTAGAGGATTTAAATAAAACATCTAAGCAGGAATATTAGATATGACAACTAGTAAGGAACCTTCAAACAGACTTTTTAAATAGGTAATATAGAAAAGTTATATATATAATCAGTTGTACACTTGTCTGATAGTTTAATATAGATATGTCTATATGTATATGTATTTAATATAAATATTAATAAAAAGTCAAGATCAAAAAAGATTATCTTAATACTTAAAAAAAAACTAAAATTATTAATAGATATAGGTAAGTAATAAATACAAAAACTAAAAAATTTAAATAAAAAACTTAAAGCAGATTTTAAATAACAACTAGTATAGAACCTTTTGACAGCTTATTTAAATTAGACAATAACTAAAATTGTATATATAGCTAATTGTATACTTTTCTATAATTGCCTTTTGTATTTGTAATTTAACTATTAACTAAATGTACTATTAATAAAATTCTAAGTTGTAAATACTTAGTTTAATATATAAAAAAAATTTTTTTTTTAGTTTTTTAATAGTTTTGTCAGAACTTAAATATAATTTTATTTAATAATTATGAAACTATAATAATATTATTATTAGAATATTATAGCCTAATAAGTCTAATATCATCTAATATAAACAATGTGCAACCAAATGTAACTTGTCATACTAACTTGTATTCAAGTTAAAAAACTTTGCAACTTTATTAAAAACTAACTTCTTTAATTGTTTCTATCTAAGATAATAGATAGAATATATTTTATTTATATTTAATAAAAAAAAATAACAAAAACATATATCATAAAAAAAAAAAAAAAATAAGAATAATACAAACTAAACTTAAACAAAAAAACAAAGAGAATAACAAAAATAAAACAAATAAAAAAGGCTCTTATTAAGCTTAAAAGTATATTATTATTACTTGTACAAGATTGTAAAAATTATATAATACTATCAAACAGATAAAGTCTTTATTCTAAATTTATTATGCATTATATAAAAAAAAAATATAAAAATCCTACTAAGTTTGTAAAGATATCTATACTTAATGAAATACTATCTATGTTTGTATAGGTCATATCATCACTTCTAATACATCATATTTTATAAAATAAATTAAAAAGCTTATTAATATTATTAAATCTAATGACTGTTATTTTAAACTATACTTTTAGGATTATATATACTATAATATTTAGGTTTAAAAATAAATTTATTATATTTTAATTAAATATTTTTTCTTATCAATTTACAAATTTATAATAAAATATTTAAATTATTTAGTTTTTAATTTATAACTTTTTTTTTTATTATGCAAACTATATTTTGTCTATTAAGTAA
>CAJVQA010006454.1:0-14876 GCA_910591915.1 Cetraspora pellucida | reverse complement strand
TACAAGTAGGTTTCAGGTATGGCAGCTAGTGTAGAACCTTTGGGCAGACTACTTAAATTAGACAATAACTAAAGTTGTACAAGTGGCTAGTTGTACACTTTTTTTATAATTGCCCCCTGTGGTTGTAATGCAACTATTAGCTGAATATACTATCAATAAAATCCTGGGCTGCAAGTACTTACCTTAATATTTAAAAAAAAAAAAAAAAAAGAATCTTAATAAAATACTAGTATAACTGCTTAAGGTTAAAAAAATATATATATATATATAATAAAAACAATTTGAAAGATAGTATTTTAGTAATTAAAATAATAATCAGAATTTACAAAAAATATGTTTAGAAGTAAATTTTGAAAATATTTAATAACTCTTGATATTATTAAAAAATATTGCTCTAATTTTGTGAATATTATAATTGGTAATAATTTTAATTATATAAATAACTTGGTTTTCTTATTAAAGTGGTATTTACTTTTCATAAACTTACAATTTAAGATGGTGCTTCATTATTTAATAGTGATAGAATTTTACCAATATTTAAAGAACTGAATATAATAGTAAACATATTAATTCTTAATTAATTATATAATATTAGTTACTTTAATGACAACTTTATTTAAAAATTAAAATGTGTTTATTATATATTAAATGTTTTATTGCAAAGGTAATACTGATTCACATATATTTATAAGAATATATACTTATAGAGAATTCAATTATAAATCAAAAAATGTGTACTTATAAAAGCAAACTTATGTAAATATATATTTATAATAGGTTAACTATACAAAGCTTTAGACAATCTTTATTTAAAAAATAATAATTACCTCAATAAAAATTTACAAATTACTACATAACTAATAATAATATATAATATATTTGTATTTCTAATCTTATTTTTAATATTATCTAATAAAATTTTTATAAATTGACAAAAAATTTAATTTGTTATATATATAATATTTATATAGATTATTTTAGAGCATGAAAATGATTTCAAAATACAAGTTAAAGACATTTTTTATAACTGAGCTTTTTATGAAAATATTGACTTATTGCATTTATTCTTTATTCTTTTAAATTTTCTATTAGATGTCTAGAATTAAGAACTTCTAATCTTGCTAATTGCTATATTTATTTAATATTATTGATGAATACAATTTTTTATTTACCAAATCAAAATATGAAGATAAGTTGATAGATATGCACCAAATATTTTTTAGTAAAATATTTTTGCAACTTTAAACAAAAATAATTTAACAAGAAATTATTCAAATCTAATAAAAATTTTTTTAAATAAATTCTATAAAAATTTAGAATTAATTTAAAAAAAAATTTATTAAATATAGTTAAGTTCTTGCTAAGTTATTTGAACTTAAAGTTTTAAAAAAATTTATTTAAAAAAATCTGGTATGTTTTATTAACTTACTCTTATATAGTATTTAAAAATTACTGTATTGAGAAATTTAATTGTTATTAGACTGAATTTTTTAATAATATTTATTTATTAGCTTTATTCTTATATTTATAATATTATGTAATGCTATATATATAAAATATTTAATTAAATTTTTTTTATACATATATATATAAATAAATAAAAATATATTTTTTTAGATAATAGTATCAATTTAAAAAAATTCTATAATATTAGTATAACAGCTGAACAAATTTAAAAAAATATAAAATATACACAAGACCATACAACAAACTATTATCTTAACTATGAAAATATAAAAATAAAAAAGCACTATTTGATCAATTATATAATTTTAAATTAGATATGCCAATTATTTGGTAGGATACTATACAATATAAAAAGAAAGAATAGAAATTACAAGCATTAGCACTTTATCTTTTTGTAATAACTTTATATAATGCTTCTTGTAAGTATTTTTGCTTAGTTTTTAGTTAGTTTTATAATCAAAGACATACTAATTTGGCTGCAGAGTGGGTGAAAAGGATGTGCAAATTATATATTTTTTATATTACTAATATAAAACAAAAATTATCTTATTATGCAATTGATATGTCTAAAAATTTATTATATAACTAACTAATTAATTTAGTTATAGCAATTAATAATAAGATTAATGAAACTATTAATTTTTTAAATACCAATACTAATAATTATGATAATCTTAATACAGAAATAAATATCAATATATCCAAAATGTATATTTTAAATATTATGAATAGTATAGATATTGGGTTACAAATATTTAACATAGATAAAAAAACAAATAATAAAATAATAAGCAGTTCAAGAAGACAAACTATTATATTAGATTTACAATACAATGATTTTGATATTGAAACATTAGCTAGAAATATGTTAATAAAAATTAATAATGACAAAAATTCTTAGATTATATAGTATATATTTTGTTTATTTTAAAGAAATAGCAAAATAAATTTTTTTTACTATGTTGTATATATTTTTTAAAAATGGCAAAACACTTATTGTACCTTAAATGTAGTTAAACTAACATTTTTTTAGAAATAAATTTAACATACTGACAACTTAAAAAATATTTACTTTGAGTTTCAATTTATAAAAAATAAATTTTGGCTAAATTTTAGATTTTAGCAAGAGTTTCAGGTTTTAGCATAAGTTTTAAATCATTGTTTCAAACTTTTAGTTTTGTTAAAACTATTAAAAGTTTTAATCATATATATAATCTGTAACAGGTTAAGTCACTGATTTTAATCACTATCTTAAATCATGATTAAAAACTATTTGTATTTAGAAATTTATTATTACAAAGTTAAAGTTAAATATATAAAAATAATTTGGATTATTTATTTTTTTTATGATTTTATAAATTAGGTTGATATATAGCAAAACCATGCTTTGAGTATATATTTTATATATGCTTAGAGCATGATTTTGCTATATACTAATTCAATTAATATTTATTTATCTGATATGAATAAAAGTTTAAATAACTTATTATCTTCTAATAAGACTTACTGTAAAAAAGACCCAATTTTTTAATAAAGTGCAGGTTATATATATATATTTTTTTTAAAAAACTTATAAAATGAATTAAAAAAATAAATAAAAATAATATTTTTAGCATCATTTCATTTTTAATATTAATTTAAACTGCCAAAATATTAGGCTAACATTACAAACTTTGTTAGATAAATTCAAAAATCAGTATAATGTAACAAAAATAATATCTTTTAAATATTTGTTATAATTTTAGTCATAACTATTTAATCAAAAATGCTATGAAAATATAAGTTTACAAATAAATGATATAAAAGAAAGAAGAATTTAGCTCTTTAAGTTATCTTTATTTAAAAAAGATAGAAGTAAGTAAAAAAAAGTATCTTTTAAGAAAGAATATGCTAAACAACAGTATAGTTAAAAAACAATATATGAGATCTTTGCTATGAATTTTTTTACTAAAAATAGATTTATTATGATTTTCCTAATTAAAATCTTGTGTAACAATGACTTGGAGGATCATTTTGTTAGCAAAGCTCCTATATTTTTTTTTAAATATTAACAGTGAAAAAAAACAATATATTGTTTGTTTTGCTTAAGTAATTATAATATACTAGTGAATTATTTATGTGATATTCATTATTTTAATTTTAAAAATAGTTGATTTTTTATATAAATATTTGTTTAGTTAATATCAAAAACAATTTTTGAATTTATATTATTTTTTTTAATAGTTTATAACAGTCAAGTGATTAAAATTAGTAGCTTAACTGTTACAGATTATAGACATGCTGACGTATATAATGCACAACATCTTTTTTTTCCTTCTTTGGCAGCCTTGCCATTAACCTTTATTAAGATTTGTATTTACAAATTTGTACATACTTTGATCTAATTTACTGGCTCAACATCCTTTAGTTGCTTTAGTGAATGCCCAAAAACAGTCTGCTACACTGGTTGGAGTAGTACCCAGTTCTAGAAGCTGTACCAGACTAGCCTAAATGACCATATGAAAATGGTTTTACATAGTGCGCAACATCTAATCACATCAAAAATCTTTAATTTTTTTGAAAACTAAATAACTAAAAATAATACAATTAATATTTTAAAAAAACCTTTTATAAATTTATTCTTTATGCTTAAAAGAATATATTTATAGAAAGTTTTTTAAAAAAAATTCATTTTAATATGAAGTTATTTTATCTTAAAATTACTATTATCTCAAAAAATTTCAGCACTATTATATAAAAAAATTAATCTTGATAATAAAAATTTAACCAACCAAATTTATTTTTTAAGTAACTTTTTAAAATCAAATTCATTTCTATAAGTAATGATCTGCAAAATTTTCAGAATCTATGATGTTTTTAGATGTCTTGCACTGTAGTAATTCGGGGTTTTTTAATTCTGGCGCAATTCCAAAAATGCGCCCGAATGCCTCTGTATAAGTTAAACCTTATACCACTCCAAATCGATTCTTTGTTTAACATAACATAAATATTTTACGAGAGAGAGGGAAGGATAAAAAAATCAACAGTAAAAAATAAACATGGCAATTCTATTGGCTAAAAAAAATGTAAAAAAATGTAGAAACTAATACTGCAATTTGATTGGTTAATTTTTATATTAGGTTATGTTAAACATAGTTTTAACTTGGCGTGGACTATTATAATTTCTGATTAAAAATTAGCCGAATGATTTGTTGACCGATTCGGTTAAGTTTGTAATTTCGGCATAATAAATCCAATAAAATTGTAGGCTAATATTATACAAGTTACATAGAAACTTTTGGACAAAGGCCCCAAAGGGAATCCTTAAAGCCGGGTTAAGGTTAGAGTTACTTTTTTGATGCAGTCAGTGTATTATTTATATATGGATATCAAGAATACGATTTATGCAGTGTGTAGGTTAATATGTCAATTGATCTATTTACACGTGATCAGAAATATTCGTAGGTGATTGGTGATTTCCGATGCTTAAATGAGATAATACCCGCAGTATATAATAACTCTTCAATAATATTATTCGAAAACACGGAATATTTGAACATAAAATATATTCAGAGAAACACTTTTATGTGATTTTTCAAGTAAGGCGTACTAATTAATTTGGAAATCATTAACTTGTAGCCACGATCTAAAGATCTAACAAGCAAAAATCTTTACCGGGCACTTCAACAATAAAAGACTTACAAAAATGTCTGATATGCTGGACGATGACATTACTATGAGCGAGTACATGGAGGAGTTGGATGTCGAATGGCCCTGTAAGTTACCACAAGGAAAAGGACAATGATTTTCTCGATAAATCTAATTTTTTTCTTTGAATAGGTTCAGAAAATGGCCCTTCCGAACGAAGGCCTTCCTGGTTTTGGGTCGGTACTGTTTTTTTTACGTCTTATTAAGTGATTGAATTTTCGATGAAAATTTTTTAATCTTAATTACGTTAGCTCCGTGAAGTGACTTCACAAGACGCAGAAAATGGGATGGATGTGGTAAAGTAGTTTCCGATTTGTACACAATATTCCATTATTTGATAGAGATTTTAATCTTTTTTTTTGGTTGAACAAAAGCAAGGAATTACATGGGATTCCTTCAACGTTACTCGTCAGCGATATCGTGAATTACGGTGTGTGCTCTTATTTTTGTTTTTCATAAGCTTTCGCAGCGAATTAATAAATACTTAACCAAAATTGTATTTATTCAGACTTATAGACTATAAAAACTATGAGAATGTTCAAAGATCGCATGACGAAATCAAAAAGGTTTGAACATTTCTTCTTTTATACATTATTTTGGAAAGTCATTATTTAACATTACATGTACGATTTTCTATCTTAGGAAATTAAACCTGTTCGGACAGATTCTCAATTTTACAAGTTCAAATACACCACGCTTTCACATAAATGTTCTATTGTACATTTTCAGTTGCGAAATTTATTGTGGGCAACCGGAAGAAATGACGTGTTTTATACATGTGAGTTATTGCTATTCGGATAACTTTTTAATTGGCACAATTTTCTAAATATAATTTTATCCTTAGATTCTTCACGTATTGGATACTGGAATTCAATAATGAAAAAATCTAAAGTAGCATTGGATCTGAATTATAACAGTCGTAACGCAGATAATCCTTTCGAAATTAGCACAATCGCTTGCAAGGATAATTATTTACTTGTTGGTGGTATGTTTGGAGATCTTATCATATTAAATTTATATTAAAGAGGTAGTACATTATTAATTGTTTTAAACATTTTTAGGATTATATGGTGAATATGCGTGTCGAAGGCTTGATGCAGATCCTATCCATTTTGGCACAATAACCACAGATAACAATGGGATAACAAATCATATGGATATCATTGAATCACGAACAGGAGGTCAGTCGTGTATATTATTTGTTTCGGTTCTATTACTTTGCTTAAATAGTATATTTTTTCATTTATCAGGCATTGTTTCAGTGATATCAAGCAATGATAAAAAATCTCGAATTATGGATCTTGCAACATTGAAATTTATTGACACTTATGACTTTCAATGGCCAGTCAATGTATATATCGTGAATATTTGCGATCATGTCTCCTTAAATAATGAAGTTTCAATATTTATTTACAATTTCATGTGAAATTCACAGTGTACAGCAGTGAGTCCAGACAAAAATTTATTGTGTGTTGTTGGCGATGATACTGACACTGTTGTTGCAAGTGCTGACTCAGGAAAACGTATGTGATTCTATCCTTTCTTTTTTTTTTTGATATACGTAAGGTCTAATGCTTTTAATTGTTGTAGATATTGCGACTCTTAAAGGTCACATTGACTATTCTTTTGCATGCTGTTGGAGCCCAGATGGACGGATTATCGCAACAGGAAATCAAGGTACATAATACTGGAATGTAATAACATTATGTATAATTGCTTCATTGATTTAACGTTGTATGTGTATTATACAGATAAAACAACCAGGTAGACAATTAAATGTAATAGTGGCTATAATAATATTGTCAGATTATAGGTATATTATGTTGCTGTTCTTATTCTTAGGTTGTACGATATGAGGAATTTGTCAAAAGCATTCAACGTACTGGGTGCGAAAATAGGTGCCGTGAGGTCACTTCATTTTTCTGAAGATGGACGTTATTTAGCCATGGCAGGTTCGTGTCCATTTTGTGTTCATCTCGAATTAGAAGATTAAGCAAATAACTTTGAAATTTTTTTTTTACAGAACCGGCTGACTTCGTGCATATATTCGATGCACACACATTTGATCGATCTCAAGTAATTGATTTGTTCGGAGAAATTGCGGGTGTTACTTTTACTCCAGATACTGACGGATTATACATAGCGAATGCCGATGAAAACTATGGGTACGTTCTTTACCTTAATTTCTATTCGAATTGAATATTTACTTTTCACACGCTCATTTCTGCTGTGCAATTTTAGATGTATCCTGGAATATGAAAGGATTCATTCAATAAACCACTTAGGAAATATTTTCCTATAATGTGACTTGTAATGTTTATATAATTACTAGTTCTTTAAATAGTTTTAGAAAACAATTCAATCCTTTTTATCACGTTTGTATACTATTATCATGTGTTCATCTCTGTTTTGTGGCATTTTTACTCTTTTTTTCGTCATCTCGTTACTTGTTAGGCCACTTTCGTTATTAATTGCAATATTTAAGACTACAGTATATTAGCAAAATAAGTGATATTGAATAGTCATTGCTCTAAATAATGTAAGTCAAAGCAATTAGAACTTATCGATGAGCGTGATTTAGTATATATCCATTAAAGCACAAAAATAAATTATTTGTTAAAATCAAATATAGTTGTAATAGGTGTTTTTGCTAGTTAAGTGCTGACAAATATATATTTATTAATTATAATATGGTTTATTATTATTTTATTGTTAAGGTGTGCTTTTGTTTAGTAATTATATAATTTATAAAAGCTAATCACAGTTAATAAATTGAAAATTTTGTAAATACGACCTATCAATAATTGTAAATAGGAAGTAAATGTGAAATATTAACATATTGCCTGCATAATGGGCATTCAGGCTTTTTAATAATAAAAAAAGATTAATATATTGATTTTTCAAAAGTTCTAATGGACAAAAATACTTTATTACCTTATTTTGGCACCATTCAACGATACAAGACCAACAGAACAAATGGCCACAAGTAGTTGCTGTTGTATTTTTACGCTGTGAAAGACAAAGAGTGCATTTGCGAGCTGCAATTTCTTGAGGCGTGAGGTCCGAAGTTGATATCAAAGTAAAATCTGTTTCGTTACTATTGTGTTAATAATCGTAAGAATTTTTTGGGGGAGTTTAAAAAAAGCAACAAATAATCTCAATTTAACACACTCAGCGCCATCGTCGTTATTGTCTAAACCACTATTTTTTGCTGAAGCATCTTTTACGCGTCTTTCACGAAGATATTCCTGGACAAGGATTTGAGTAATAAGCAAAAATCCGAGAACTTCGTATCCGATACGTTTCTCCCCAGGATTCAATTGCCTGGTAAAAATCTGATATACAACAATCAGAATATAAAATACAGGACTGTACATTTCTAAATAAATAAAAGTGTTAAAATTGATATTACATATCGAATCCCCGCCGCCCGTTTCGATAAACTGTAGTAAGCACCGTAAAAATAAAATATAGCAAGATGCAATGCATGGATATTATTTTTTAGAAATGATGGGATAATTGCAAGCAATGTGTGAATAAGTTCACGTAGTTTATCTGTGGGCGAACGCGAATGCCAACGCAGTTTAGTGATGCCCCGTGTGTACAGATATGGAAAAACCACATGCCAGAATAACAATATTGCACGATGCTGCGTATTTAAAATTTTTAAAATGTATAGTTGACAATGTTATATAAAAACAAATTGAGCCTACCTTTGTAGATGGGGCTTGTTTAGATGTTTCTAAAACCTGCATTATATCACAAGATTCTTCACCCAATGTTTGAGTGCCTTGATAAATTTTAAAAAAATGAAAAGGAATGACACTTGTAAAAAGTGTGAAAAATGTAACCATAAAAAATTACCTAGCAGAGTTGTCAAACAAAAATAAAAGAAGTTGGACAACAGATTTATTTCTTCTTTGTTTAAATGTTGTCTACGTGTACCTGATGCAAGTATTAATGTAACTTCTTTACTTTGTAAATAGGTAATAATAATGAAATAAAATATGTATCATAAAGACACACCAAAGAACAATCGAAAAATATCAGACATTTGATCCTCTAGAATCTTTTGATAATAAACATCTTTTTGATTTGCTCGAACTTTATTTAGCAGTAATAAATGTAATATCAAAAAATAATTGGTAAGATACAATTTAAACACCAAGAGAAAAACAATGTTTAGGACAGTATAATAAGTAGAGTAACCTATATCAGGTTGAGCGGCGTAAGGGAAAGTAACGTTAAAAAGCGACGATGAGTGCACTTTTAATTCCTGATCTTTATTAATTTTGGTTTTTGAGAAGACATCTTTATTAGACATGTTTATAGCACGTAGTAAATTTATTCAGTGCCTTTATATAAATGTAATTGTCCAAAGGATATTACTGCGGTCAAGGAATATACCGAATTTTGGGGACGTTAAAGCCAGGTACCAGTTAGTGTTACTTTTTTGATGCAGTTGGGATTAGCGGGTTATATATATATCAAGAATACAATTTATGCAGTATGTAGATCATTATATGAATATACCTGGACCCCGAATTTGGACATTGGTGTCTAGAATTCTGCGGTACATAAATCAGTCCTTTTTATAAAAACTATAATAAAGTAAAAAAAAACATATAGAAGGTTTCTCATTCATTTGAAAAAGTTAGCTTAGTAATAAGTTGATTTTATCAGGTTTTGAGAAGTTATTACTATACTAACTTTTTTAAACGGACGAAAACTAGATCTTATTTTTTGGCTATGGAGTTCTACAGCTCTAATGAACCTTTTTTTTTTTTTTTTTATGATTAGTTTTCGTTTTTAAAAAGTGCTTAAACTGTATAAATAATACAAAATTGAATTTATTAGCCAATCAGACGAACTTCTACTTATGACAACTAGAATTTACAAAACTATAATTTATACAGCTCGCTTTTAAAAAAATTTTTTACATGTAATTTTGATCAATTAGATCACAATATCAGATGTAATGTAAAATTACATTTCTTTAAAATTTTTATATATGAACTTGTTTTTGATGTTTTAATAAAAACTACTTATAAAACTTTATATATATTAAGTTTTTTTTTTAATCTTAATTTAACTTTAACAATAAGGTTTTAATATTTTTATCTTATATTTTATTTAATTACAGTCAAACCTTTCTATAATTACACCTTTGGTTTTAAGAATTGATGTTTATAGAGAGTTTGTGCTTATATTAAGGTTAAATTTTATAAATGTTATATAAGTTGTGTTTAAAATTTTATATAATTTTAAACAAATGTAATTATAGAAGAAGTAACTATAGAAAGGTCTAACTGTATTTTAATAAAATCTAGTTATGTAAAAAAAAATTTTTTAAAAATATAATAGCATTGAAATTTATTAATTATTTTTTATTTTATAATAAAAATTTATATATTAATTAAATTTAATTTAAAATATTATTATTTTTTTTTATATATATTTTTTTTATTTATTTTTTTTATAATACTAACTTGTAATTTTATCTTTATTAAATTAATATTAGTCAGTCAAGATGTCATGTAAAATTTTTAATAGTAGATTAAATGATCAATGCACCTAAATTTTATATGTAAAATTTGAGCAAAATTTGCTTTCTAAGCTTATTTAATAATAAAGAAATTTTCAGGTTAATTTCTAGATATTATTTTATAAATTCTTTAGCATTTGAAGATTCTTTTTGTGAAATTTTAAGGACGGTTAAAAATAAAATGCAAAAAAATCTTAGTTGTGAAGTTGGCCAATCTTTTTATGATTTTTACTGTTTATTTATATGTGATAATAAGTGATATACATTATTTATTCCAAATAAGTAATAAGATTATGTCTATTAAATTTATTCATTTGACATTTACTTATTACCTATTTTGGATAAATGATGAAAAGATTGGCCAACTTCATAACTAAGATTCTTTTGTATTTTATTTTTAACTGTCCTTAAAATTTTACAAGAAGAACTTTCAAATACTAAAAAATTTGCAAAATGATACTCAGAAATTAACCTGAAAATTTCTTTATTATCAAATAAGCTTAGAAAGCAAATTTTGTCTAAATTTTATATATTTAATCTTATATGAAAAAATTTGTGCACATGATCTACATAACATCTTAATCAATTGATATTAATTAACACAGGTCGAACGAATGAATAAAAGATGAATAATAGGTAAATAACAGAAAAAAAAACTGCCATTATTCTACCCTATATCCGCTAAATAATAGCAGTTTTTTTTTCTGTTATTTACCTATTATTCACCCTTTATTCATTCGTTCAACCTGTGTAATTATCTGGTTTTTTTTATAATACATCTATACTATTATTATATTATTATATATTAACACCCAATATAATATTATATCTACATTTTTTTCTATTTATTTTTATTTTATTTTTTTAATATTAAGGTAAATACTTGCAATCCAGAATTTTATTAATAGTATATTTGCCTAATAGTTGCATTACAACTACAAAAAATAACTATAGAAAAAGTATACAACTAGCCTCTTATACAACTTTAGGTATTGTCTAATTTAAATAGTCTCTCCAAAGGTTTTACACTAGTTGCTATACATAAAACCTACTTGTAGGTTTTTTATTTAACTACTCTAGTTTTCATATCTACTTACCTACTTCTGTTTATCAACAATTCTGGCCAATACTAGTAAAAATATGCCATGGTTACTAAGTCTTTAAAACAGTTTTTTGAAACCTTTGATCTTGTACTAAAACTTTCAGAATCTTCTGTATTTTATTCTTACAACTAACCTAGTATCACTATAACTGAGATCAATACTGACAGTCAGAATATATTATTAAATTGCTATACTCTTTTAGAGTTCACCTCAATTCTAATACTAACTTCACAACATATCTCTACTACTTTGGTATTCAATTCAAGTTCTACTAAATTGTTATTTCAGATAGCTCAAAAAGATAGATTATAACTATACCTTTAGTTTACATGTTTGCTAGTATGTACTCTTTTTTTTTGAAATCTAGAAATTCTGGCAGCCTAATTGATTCATCTAGTTCCTTCTTAAAGACTAACACATTTGCCTAATTTTACAAGTTCTAGTTTTGTTTTATAGATCTAGTCTTTATAGTAGCATTATCAAAAATTTAAGTTACCTCTCTACTTGGGTCTTTCAAGTAGGTTTCTATCTTTCTATTTGGTTCTTGTGATTTATATAACCTAAGGACTTATCTTAGATTTACATCACCTGGTACCAGTTTGTATTTCTTTGTACAATGTTATATAAGTGTTTAGACCTTTCAGTTATGCTAGTATGACAGATTACAGATATTTAATTTTAACTAATCATAAAAGACAGTTAACTATAATATAAAAAGAATTACAAATTTTTACTATTACTAGGATTTGAACTCTAGACCAGCCACTTGGAGGTTGACACCCTATTCACTTCACTAGATTTTCATACTTTTATTTTTTCTATTTATTATAACTACATATTGTATTTGTTATTACTAACTTAAAGTAAATCTATAAATATCTGTTATACTATATTGTTCTAATATATTATCTGACTATATATAATTTTTCTATCTACTTTTTGCAATAATCTTTTTTTTTTTATATTAATAAACTTTATTAGTTTTTTACTTTTCTTGCTATCAATTTGGTATATTAATTTAGTCTTTTAACTAACTATCTTATTAGATTTATTAAGTTTCAGATTGTTAATTTGCAATTACTAATATTTTTTTTATATAATTCTTATAGTTGATATTAGTTATAATTTAAACATTTATACTTTTTACAAATTGTAAATATACTACTAATTTTGTACTACTGTACTACTTAGTGTTCTTATAAACCTGAACTAAACTGAACTTTGATCAAGTTCAGATTCAGTATTGAACTTTTAATTCAAATTTAGATTCAATTCAGGTTCATAAATTTTAAGTTTAGTTCAGATTTAGGTTCAATGATCTGCAAAATTTGAAGTTCAGTTTAGATTCAGATTCAATAATCTGCAAATTTTAAAGTTCAGTTTAGATTCAATAAACTTGGTTCATGACCTAAACTAAACTAGTAACACTAATTTTGAATTTTTTTGTCAAAAAATCAAAAATTAAGCATCTTTTCTTTAAAGTTAAAAAATAAAAAATAAATATATACCAATATAATCTATTTTTATATATAGAACAAAGTTATTTAAAAAATAAAAATAAAAGTAATTAGTAAAATTTTGATAATTATAATATTTTTTATAATTTTATTAATAAAATTATAAAAAATATTATAATTCTTAAAATTTTATTAATTAATTCTATCTTCATTCTCTAAGTAAATTTGTTCTATATATAAAAAATATATATATAATATTGAATCTGAACATGTTTATGAACTTTGAACTAAACCTGAACTGAATCAAATTTTAAGTTCAGGTTCAATTTAAGTTTATAAATTTTAAATTCAGTTTAGGTTCATATTCAATAATCTGCAAAATTTAAAGTTCAGTTTAGGTTTAATGAACTTAGTTCATGAATCTAAATTAAACTAAACTGAATCTAAAAACACTAGTACTACTAGTCTAGTGTTGCAAGAGTATCTAAACCTTAACTTATAATATACAGATATGATAACTATTAATAATATTATAATATACAACTACTAATTTTGTTTTTATTTAGAATTTTTATAGTACTTATTTAAAATGTTTTAATTATAGTTAAATTAATTTTTTTTTACTGATTTTCTTTGTATGCATCATTTTGCTTACTATTTTAATTTTAGTTATATTTAATATTACTCTTTTAATTAAGTACTTTGCAAGTTAAATACAGAGATATTAATACTGCACTGTCTTTTAAAAAACTTATTGTATAGTATAATACTTATATAACAGAACCTTTTATAATATTATTATTAAATATAATATCTTTTTTTTGAAAAATTGATTTTTTTTTAGAAATTTCTAATCTATTTTTGTACTTTAGTTCAAAACTTTTTATAAAACTTTGCATTTAATTTAATTCTATTTTAGATTATAAAATTTAAAATTTTTAAATTTTACTTTTAGTCTAACTTGAACTGTTGATCTTATTTGTAGAGAATTAGCAGCTTAACTATTAAGCTATAAATTTCAATCTTCTATTTTGTATATTAAATAATAAATTTTATAAAAAATAATTAATAAAATAGGGGATGGGGTCCCGTAGCCTAGTAGTCTAGGTGCCCCTCCCTCCACAGACAAGGTCGATGGTTTAATTCCAGCTGGAGGCAACTCTGTAATCTATAGAAGCATATAAATGTACGTGAAGCCCTGTGGCTAAGTCCATGTGATTAGAAAATTAGTATATAAGGAAGTTCTCGAAAAAAAAATTCCTGATATGGAAAGTTGGCACTCGATGCGAGAGAAACAGTAAACATATCAGAAATGGAGAGAAGGTGCACTAGTGGGTAATACGGTGAACATAAAAAGAAACTATGGAAAAGGAATGGACTTACTGAAATTCGAACACTTCTGGCACCAAACCAGTTCTAGTAGATACGAGATATACTAAAATTGAATAAATCTAAGAAGTAATTTTGGTACCATACTTAGTAAGTTTGCGTCGAGGGTAAATTCGAAAGGACTATGGATACTTAGTAATATCCAATGTGATGGGACTTAGATATAAATAGTAATTAGATAGCCCTAACCTGTTCTGTCATAAACATGGTAGTATACATTGTGTATAT
>CAJVQA010006453.1:0-14877 GCA_910591915.1 Cetraspora pellucida | reverse complement strand
TCCTACCTAGTTCCTATGATTTATATGACCTAAGAACTTATCTTGGGTTCACACCACCCAGTACCGGTTTGTGTTCCTTTATACAACATTGCATAAATGCCTAAACCTTCCAGTCAGGCTGGTATGACATGAGTTACAGGTATCCTATTCCAACCAATTATGAAAGACAGTTAGCCATAATACAGAAAAAATTGCAAATTTTTACCATTACTGGAATTTGAACTCTAGACCTGCCACTTGGGAGTTGACAACCTATCTACTTCACTAGGTCATCACACTCTGCTTTTATTTTTTCTATAATATTTTAAAAGCAGAATTGTATTTTATATAAAATCTTAATTAAATATACAATAAAGATAGAAAAATGACCTTAGTATTAATATTAAAAAAAAATTAATAATATTTAAAGTATTTTAAAATTAAAAATATATTGTATATATAATTTTTAATTAATAATAATATATAATGATTAAAATAAATATAATAATAATCAATAATTGTATATTATAAATAGTTATTTAATTATTAATTTGTATTGATATTTGATTTATATTAATTATAAACTGTTTTATTAATATATTTTACTAATTTGCAAATAATATATATTAATTAAATAAGATATGATAATTTAGTAAAATAAATAAGTTATTAATATTTCAAGTAGTAGATTAGGTATTCAAATTTTATTAACAATAAAAATTTAGATAATCATCTATATAATACTCATATTATAATAACTGTTTATAATAATTGAGTTAAGATATCTATAATAATAATTATATTAGCATGACTGGCAGATTATAAGGCATTTGTATAATTAGTTATACAAAAAAATACAAAATAATATTAGATAATACAAACTCTAAATAAGTTTTTGTAACTATATAAATTTATTGAAATTAAGAAACAAGAAGTTTATTTAAAAAGATTCAAATAAAAAAATAATATAAATCTTTAACAAAACTATTGTAAAGACTAAACTACTAAAAATAAATACTAATGTCAAAGTATTTGAATAAACAAGAACTTCTGAATAGAAGACACTACTAATTAGACTATCAGAATTATTAAAGAAAAAAGATATTAACCTAACCTGATATACCAAAAAATAAATTATAATTTTATCAAATTATCTGAATTAGAAATTTAAAAAACAGATAAAAATATATTAAAATACTAGAAATATACTATAAAGTAGATGCTAAAGTTTGAGTAAACTCTATAAAAACACAACAGTTTAATAGCTAGTCTTAACTGCAAGTATTGTTTCTATTATAATGATATTAGATCAACTATAAAAATAAATACAGAAGGTTCTGAAAGATTTATCTCAAAGATAAAATAGTCTTAAGATTAAAATAATGACTTGAGCATAGTTCAATAATGTTAATACAAATTGCTGATTTAGAGAGTTTAAAATAGAACACTTAAGCAGAAGTATTAAATAAAACAATTAATAAAGAACTTTTGAGTGAACTTTCTAAATAGATAATATAAAAAAGTTATATATATAACTAATTGTATACTCTTTCTATAATAGTTTATAGAATTATATTATCAAGAAAGTTATTAATAAAAGTTAAAAGAAAATGATATGGTGACCTAATGAAGTGGTCAGGTTGTCAACTCCCAAGTGACAGATCCAAAATTCAAATCCCAATGTCAACAAAAAATTTAAAAATTCTTTTTGTATTACAGTTAACTGTCTCTTGCAATTAGTTGGAATAAGACACTTGTTACCTATATTGTACTAATATAACTGACAAGTTACATAACATTTGTATAACAGTCACATGATATTATCTTTTGGGACAAGGTTTGTGGTTATACAAAGAAATGCAAACCAGTACTAGGCAGTGCAAACCTATAATAAGTTCTTATGGTTATATAAATCATAGGAACCAAATAAAGTAAGACAGAAACCTATTTGAAAGATCTAAATAAAGAGATAATCTGAACTTTCAATGGTATTACTGTAAAGACTAGACCTATGAAATAGAGCTAAAACTTATAAAATTAAGCAAATATGCTAGTCTTTAAGAAAGGACCAGATAAACCAACCAGACCATTAGAATTTCTGAATTTTGAAGAAAAAGATTACATACTAACAAATATGTAAATCAGAAATATATAGTTATGATTTGTCTTTCAGGTTATCTGAATTAGCAACTTGATAAAACTTAAATTGAATATCAATATAATAGAAATATGTTGTAAAATCAATATCAGAATTGAGGTAAACTCTACAAGAACATAATAGTTTAATAATATACTTTGACTGCTAGTATTGATCTCAACCATAGCAATATTGGATCAGCTATAAGAATGGAATACAAAAGATTCTGAAAGGTTTAGTACAAGATCAAAAGTTCTTCATGTGAGTGAACTGCTTTAAAGACTTAGTGATCATGATATATTTTCATTACATTGACTAGGATCATTAGTAGACAGAAGTAAGTAGGTGGATATAGAAACTATAGTGGTTAAATAAGGAACCTACAAACAGGTTCCAGGTATGGCAGCTAGTGTAGAACCTTTGAGCAGACTATTTAAATTAAATAATAACTAAAGTTGTACAAGTAACTAGTTGTACACTTTTTCCATGGTTGCCTCCTGTGGTTGTAAAGCATCTATTAGCCAAATATACTACCAATAAAATCCTAAGTCACAAGTACTTGCCTTAATATTTAAAAAAAAATAATAATAAAAGTTAAAAAATCAAAGAGATCACCTTAAAAAAAAAATATATATATATATTAATTATATGCTATATATTGATTAATTTCTGTAAAAAAAATTTTTCAATATAATTAAACTAATACGTATAACAAATTGTATTTAGGTATTGTTTGGATAATCAAATAATATCAAACTTAACCACTAACTTTAATATCCAGCTTTAAGCAAATTAATATTTGTTTCCTTTAATTTGTGTTATGCGGATTTACAAATTATACTAATGTACATACACTAGTGTATGTTTAGAAATTTTCTTATTTTATTTGTTGTATTATACAAAACACTAGTATTAAACATCAGTAGTATGATTTGTAAAACCGTATAAATATTTATGTTTTAAATACTAGTATATTGATAAAAACTGGCTACGTAAAAATATGATATGAACGTATAATATTAGCATATTACTTTAGATAAATGTTATATAAAAAATAAATTTTTTATATTTTAGATTATAAATAAATAAAAATTATTTGTTAAACAAAATATAGTAAAATTTAAATAAAGCATATTGGCAATTATTATTCATATCTTTATTTTTATTTGTATTCTTCACGTGCGGTTATTGAGTTTTTTTTTTGATTAGCGCATAAGGGTACTAATAGCAATAATAACAGATAACAGTATATGTATGTACAGTATTTGTTTCCTATAAATTATTTAAATACAGTATTATACAATATCGTATGATACATTTATTGATATAATTTATTGTATTATATAATTAATATAACAAAGTATAACTTTGATTAATTTGTTTATTGAATAAAAAATATAATTAATTATAATAAAATATTTTAGACAACAATTAACCAACTAAATTAAATAAAAATTTTATTTAAATTTAAAACATATGAAATTAAAAAAAGAACTTATTAATTAAATTTGGTTAGATAGTAATTATACTAAATTAGGTAAACTAAATTAGCTAAACTAAATTTGTTAAACTAAATTATTTAAAAGGTTAAATTAGTTAAAAGGTTAATTGTAATTATAACAAAAAAAATCAGCAAAACAAACACTTAACCAATTTTGAAAAAAAAGAATTCTATAATTCTACACATATGTAAGATTAATAATTATTACGTTAACTAAGTTCATTCAAGCATGGCAAATCTTTATTAATCTTTAAAACAAAATTTATTGGTTAAATTAACAGAGCATTGCTAATTTATAAATTAGGAAAATTTGAAAACAAGGTCAATGGAGTCAATGGGGTCAATAGAGTCGGTCGGTCACAATAGAAACGCCCTGAAAGATTGATTAACGATAAACAGTATTTTGAATTACTCAAGCCTTAGTAACTGATTACGAATTTTGAAGTAAATATTAGATCACCCCGTAATGTAACAGTCATTTTCTTAAAGATTCACATGTAAATTAAAGGTACGCACGTACGTACGTGCGTACGATCCGGATATCCATGAATCATTAATAAAACGAAGTGTTACAGCATCGTGTTACATCATTGTAATTTAAATCAATTTTCTGACAAATATACCCCGGAATACATGATGGCTAAACAACGGACCATCCGTAATATAACGGACCATCCGGTAGGTAGTTTACAGTACAAATAAAGAAATCCAATCTTTCATACTTGGGTTAGTAGATTAAAACATAGATACCAAGATATACCAAGATGCGGGCAATTTTAATAAATTCCAGATTCCATACGTACTTACGTATGTACGCACGTATTTTAAATGCATAAGTGTATTAGTTAGGGGATTCGTCTGTGTGTACATATGTAACACAATAATATAGATTGGTACTCCCGAAAATATGGTAGAACGCCATCAATGACGATCAGTTAAATTCAATTTTTATTATACATACATACGTACAGTACTTAACGTACGGACGGACGTACGTGGCCGAAATAAGGTAAAGGTGTCGTGTACATAAGCTAAGCATTTAGTATTCTTAGTATTTAAATTAATATGATGATCATTGGCGTATAAATTAGTATGTATGTATGTTTGTACGTACGTTGTACGTATGTAGATTAACTTTTAAGACAAACCCCATATGATACATAATCTTTAATTCCGCACATTATGCTAATATTTAAGTTTAGGCGTTATTTGAAATGTCAGCCATTTCTGCGTCCAGATCCGTTATTTTAAATCGTCATTTCTAGATATCTAGGAAGATTATTATTATTATTATTATTTAATTAATAGTAATCTTGTTTTAGTTATGATTAAAACATTTTACATGTTTCACATATTACGTAAAAGGAAGCACTGAGTAAAAAATATTTATGGTTTTGAAAATCGAGCATTTCTGTGATTTTATTAAATCATACAACACTTGACAAATGTGTAATATTTCTGAGATTTAAACTAACTAAGGCGTTCGTATAACTGGGCACAGCACACTAAAATTACTTTATAGAGATATCTCGATATGCAAATAAATTTTTTATAAAAGATCGAAGTAACAATATATGCAGTAGGAATAAGATTGAAGTAACAATATATGCAGTAGGAATATATGTAGTAGAAATATATGCAGTAAAAAAAAATATATGCACTAGAATTAATCCAAAGATCATTTCTAAAATTTATTCTAAAGATTCAGTGGATTTTCTTTTTTTGAGATTAATACATATCATATATGCTAAGTCTAAGTCTGCTCGCATTTTTCGTCTTTTTAGTTTCAATCAAAATAGTATATATAAATAATATATATATAGATATATATATATATATATCTACAATATATATATATATATATATATACTGTATATATATATATATATATATATATATATATATATATACGGTATATATATATATATATGTATTATATTTTATACACACCCACTCGATGATATTTGATAGGCTGATATTATCAAAAATAGTTATTTAATAACGATAAAGTCTAACGATAATATAATTTAATATATTTGAAATTAAATCAGTTGTTATATCGATATCCATTATTGCAAAAAAGTAATACTGTACAGGTTTCAAGTAATACAGATTATACTAAAAACCGGGTTGACACAACTTTTTTACCCTATAGGTGGAAGTCCGAATAATTTCCTATGAACTATTTAATAAAGCAATTTAATATGAAGCAATTTAAAGTTATTTAATATAAAGTTATTTAATATAAAGCAATTTAATCCAAAGCAATTTAATCCAAAGCAATTTAATATAAAGCAATTTAATATAAAGTAATTTAATCTAAAGCTATTTAATATAAAGCTATTCAATATAAAGCTATTTAATATAAAGCTATTTAATATAAAGCTATTCAATCTAAAGCTATTCAATCTAATGCTATTGAATATAAAGCTATTTAATATAAAGCTGTTCAATATAAAACTGTTCAATATAAAGCAATTTAATCCAAAGCTATTTAATATAAAGCTATTTAATCTAAAGCAATTAATAAAAGATATTGATAATGAAATTTATTTATGTATTTTTTGATTAGCATTAATATCTGCGCGACTAAAATATATACCATCGGTTAAAGTATACACCATCAAGTTTAGCGGTTTGCAATGAATTTCGTAACCAATCGATCTATAATTTAACTGCATTCCAAGTATTATTATTCTCTGTATAATTAAGCATTTAATTGCAAAGCATACAAATAATATATATTATTTTTTTTGTGAATAAAATGGTTTTAATATTATTGGATCAATTAAAGATTGAACAGATTTGAACTCAGTGAAAATTTATTGTTATAAAATTTATTATCAACTTAAATATATTTAATACGCGGATAACTCGGTTAAATCATTATTGGTGAAGAGAAAATAAGTAATATATATATATATATAATATAATTATATTTTAAAGTGAAAATATCCATATCATATTATATATACCGGACTGATTTTAATGATTTCATCACAATTAAATCGAATAAATTTATTAGAAATCAAATGAGATTATATAGTAAAAACACTATTCATTGTAATCTTACTGTATTCCGATATTGTATATTAAATGATTATAAAATAAAATTCTATTCTATTTTTAAGATTTTTTTTGTATCCTTCGTAAGCGAATTGCCCCTTAAATGACTTAAATGAACTTTAAGTGTGATTTTATTAGGACAGGCGTTTAATAATAAGGGTGGTACTTTATTCTACTTTTTTATATTTCATAAAGTGTGATCATTTGGCGAGACAAAAGTCACGAGATCACCGTTGTGGCCTAGTAAGTACGCGGTTATTGCTGCACAAAAAATGCGCGGCAATTTGGCCTGCATTAAGTAATTTAGGCCGATTATCTTCAAAATTCTTAATTTTGGCCAGAAATTATATTTTTAATTTTTTAGCTACAAAAAAGGATTTTCTTTTTTTAAAAAGCCTGCTCCATGGTAAAATTGGCTCAGGAACATTTTTCACTTAATGAATAGCTGCATCTTCATTAGTAGAATTTTGGCTAATTCTTTTTTTGCCAAACATTTTTTGTGCAGCACTTTGGCAAAATCCTTCGTAGTTTTTCAATTACCTTGTTCATTTCGTCCTTACGCGGTTGAAAAGATCACCCGGATACGGTCATATCAATAACAGGAAACTATTTGCAATATAAACTAGATTCGATCAAACTACAATATAGCACAAAAAATTCTGATAAGTAAATTCTCGGTACGCGAGAGTTACACGGATATGGGCTTGGTTTTTTTTAATACTATTTCAATAAACTACTATAAATGCTACATATAAATGCTATTAAATGCTATAAAATTTATATTAAATGCTATAAAATTTATATTAAATGCTATAAATTTTATATTAAATGCTATAAATTTTATATTAAATGCTATAAATTTTATATTAAATGCTATAAATTTTATAAATGCTATAAATTTTTATAAATGTTATAAATACTATAAATTTTATATAAATACTATAAATTTTATAAAATGCTATAAATGCTATTAGAAGTAAAAAAAAATCGAATTTTGGATGTTTATTGAAATCAAAGATAATCTCCTTTCAGATATAATAATTAATGTTTAAAAAGTCATGGAAATTTAATATCCAAAATCTATTTGATTTAAAACAAGGCGAAACTTTGCCTAAATATTTATTTATTAAAAGATTTCTAACAGGAACTGATCAGTGAATACGTATCTAAACTTTAGATGTTGCTCCATGCATGCACACTAAGTTACCAGTTGTAATTACGATTGTTGTTCTAAATATAAACCAAATTTAATCTATTATATATGCATATAATAAAACGTGATATCTTTATGAATGACCTTAAAAAGGGTTTCATATGTTGATATAATTGAAGTCTAATCGTAACAACTATTAGGATTTAATTGATGTGCAGGCGCCCCATTACGCAGGATCCGAGTTTGAAACTGGACAGGGTGTTATTTAAAATATAATGACCAAACTTTAAAATAAAATAAAATTTATTAAATCAATATAAAAAATATAATAAAATTTTTATTGAACTAATATAAAATTTATTAAATCAATATAAATCAATATAAAAAAGTATATATATATATTTGTCATATTTATCATTATAAACCATGTGTTGCGCGCTTAATTAAGTATCAAATAGATCAAATATCAAAATTCAGGGTGCTTTAATTTCTCTCCAAATTCTGATTGGACTATGTAAATGTCATTTTTTTTACTTACCAATCAAATTACAAGATCATGTGTAATGTAAAATTGCCGAAATTTCAAGAAACCTCTAGTAGCTTGAAGTTTTGTCTATGAAACTCCCTTTTGTGTCCTAATAAAAAAAAATTCATCGTAACATTTTAGGATTAGTTACTACCTAACTTTAATCCTAACAGCAACAATACATTCGCATGCTGTACTCGTAGTATCTGATCGAAAGTCTGATGTAATTCATTTCGACCAATCAGAGACTGAATTTTTAAGTATTCAATAAGAACTTAGGAATTTGGAGGAAAATTAGTAAACCCCAAATTCATGCCCAATGTCAAACGATGTATGCTATATAATTCTCATGTGGTCCAATAATCGTATGCTACGTGACGTATAACCATGTGACGTTTTTTTTTTGAATTATATGAGACGCCAAATGAAAACCAGACATACAAGTTTAACAAGTCGTTTGGCGTCACTCATTGATTGAATGATTAAATGTCAATTTCGGGAAAGGGTTTTTAGTTTTGCATAATCAACATTTTGATTCGGCTTAGTAAATTTAAGACCTTTATTAGTAACAAACTATAAATAATCAGGATTTTTGCACAAGTTTTTCAGGTATTACCCTTGGATAGTTTCTGCATATAAGTAACACAAGTCTTATACAATTGTATCGTTTGAAGTTTAAAGTCATCCCTGAAATAAACAAGCACAAATAAAAAAAAAAAAAAAAAAAGTAATAAATATATATTTATATATTTATGTATTTGTAAGCTTTGTCAGCTTGACCTGATTCCGGTATAGAACCAATAACGGCAATAAGACGTATTACACAGATAGACTTTTTAAAAAAATTTTCTTTGTGTAATTGTTGTAATTGACGTCACTTTAGGGGGTAACTCAAATAAGCAAACAAAACAAAGCCGTTATTAGCCATTTTCTTATTTCCGAGTTCTTGGACCCATTCACATTTCTTCTACAAAATTCTGCATAATAGCCCTTATTCTAGAAATATCCGTGGTTTCAAGTGAAAATATTAATTGTTTTTTTTTTTATTAAATAAATCCATGTGATAATTAATTTAAATATTTTGGTCGAAAAGTGGATAATTTATATTTTTGACTATTTGACTATTAGTGACATGTTAAATATTTGTCCTGACACCTTTAATCGAAAGTTAAATGTAACACACGAAATGAAGGTTAACTTCTCAAGGAAATCTTTTAAAAAATTCATTTAATCACCAAATTTTATATAATAACCGCTATTCTCGTTTGTCTCAAGTTTGAATGTTCTCTAAATGCTATTCTTTTTTTCGCATTTTAGGCCAGGCGAATTTATATGACTTTATGCGCGTGTTTAACCTGAACTCTAAGAAACCAAAAAGTTAAGTATTTTAATCTATTTTCTTTATATCTATAATATATATATATATATATATGTATATATATTGCAAAAAAGATTAATAAGTTGGACAAAACAGTACCATTACCAATGTATAAATTAAATACTCCGAAAATTCTGACAATTCTGACATGGCAGAGTGGTACAAGCGAATTTTCATAACTTAATTACGATAATATAAAAAGTTACAACAAATCGGTTTTTAATATAAGTCAATTGAACAGCAATAGCAATCAAATTGACGTAATTGCGCTTGAACCACTAGATAACGGCAAGATCGGAAATATTATTTGTGTAGTTCGGAAAGTTCTTTTTCCGGGGTTTTATAAAGATTATTGACTTCGAATGATTTGTGTAATTCGGAATACCCTAATCATAGTTTAAAAAATTTTTTTTTTATATATTAGTCGAACGTGTAACGAATCGAGCTATATTAAGTCTTTATGTTACAATGACACTAGACCGACGACATTAAAGTACTGTACACGTACAATATATAAGAAAGTAAAAGTTTTTTTTTTCCCTGTTAGTAAAAGCGTGACTTCTTTTCAACGAGAAACTACTATCCTCTTGTTTATTCAGGCTTTTATTAATAGGTGAATTGTCTTTTTTTGAATAATGTTGGGTTCAATTTTGGACTTTACGTGTAAAAACTCTTTCAGATGACCTCCTTTCAACACATTCTCTCAGTTTTTTTTAAATTTTCTTTACCACTAAAGATCATAGCCTGACTTTTTATCTGCTGCCTAGAAAGTCTTTTTGTTATGTCGAGCGATGAATGTCAACAAATCCCTCGATTAAAGGCTTCAAAAATTCGAAATCATCGAAGTAAAATTTCATTAGAAAAAGAAGAGGCGAGAGAGAGAAGAAGAAATTCTGTGGAACTACAAAACACATTTTTTCTTGATATGCAAAGCACTTATATGAGGCAACCTAATTATTTTAATGGGTAAATTATAATCTTGGTGTGAACGCGCATTCTACTTGAGTTTATAAACATGATGAATAAAACTTGTGGTTAATTTTAAATTTTTAAAAAGGTTACCCGCAGATTGGAGATTCAATTTAGAGATCGTTCAACAGCCTATTCGAGCTCGTGCTTGCGGTTATGGTAATAAGGTAATTTTTATATAATCAGTTCCAGATATAACGAACATAAAATATACAAATTTTAAATATAATCGAAATATTATATAATTTTTGATTTTTTTATTTATTAAAATGTCGTATTAATCAAGTTTTTAATATATATATCTATATGTTTTTTTAATGCCATTTTTTAATATTAGAAAATGTTTTTAACTCATTATTCAAATATTAATTCAAGATATCAATACATGCGAAATTAAACTGTAGATTAATTGTATATATGGTTTTTTGTTTAGGATTATCGATCGATTTCTCCTCCGATATTTATAAAATTGACGGTCTTCAATTCCTCTGGTCCCGTGAACATTGAGTATGTGACTTCAATAATTCATTTTTAATTATATATTTCATTTACTTTGTACTTTTTCTCATCTCTTTTATCTTGTTCAAATTAATCTCATTAATTTTGTTCCTTTTTTTCAATAAAAAAAAAAGGAACGTTGATTCTCAATTTTTTCAACTTCATGCTAGTCTCCATGATCTAGATTCTGCAAATTGCACAACCGTCTGGGTGAAATCTTCAAACCCGCAACATTCTCAAGAAAAAGTTCTCAACCTTATTGGTTGTAGAAGTGAAATTTGTCATATTTATACAGATGAACATGGAATTAAAGGACTCTGGTTCATCTATGCGAACCTCGGTGTTCGCACAGAGAATGATTATTTTCTAAGATTTCAATTGTTTTACCTTGGATGGTAAGTATGAGAATATTATATATGTACATTTGAATGTTTGTTAACAATCATAATGATTAAAATTATAGGGAAGGATTTCTGAATATGGGCTCTAGCCCAATAAAAGAATTGGCTTCAATTGATTCTGCCAAATTTAAGGTTTTCCGGAATAAACAATTTCCGGGCGTTGTTGGTAAGAAAATGTGTTATGATTTCTCTATTTAATAGTTTTTAATAAGTTTTAATATTTTTTTTTTCATCGTTTTATAGAATGTTCGCAGCTTACAAAGTGCTTTGCAAAACAAGGTGCTAACATTCCTTTAAGAAGTGAACCTGAAAAGGTCAAAAACACTTCTAGTGAGTACGAAATAGTTGAAACAAATGATACAAGTGATGTCGAGAAGTCTTCTTCATCGAGTCATAAAGAAAAAGACAGAAAAGGAAAATATAATTCGTATAGTATTGAAAATTTAATTCATCGAAACTAAAAAAAAACAAATTAAGGTCTTTTAAGCACTTTATGGCATTAAGATTAGAAATGGAGAAAGTTTTTTTTTTTTTTATATATGGTCAATGTTAATTGTCTTTTTTTTATGGTCATTGTTAATTTTCTTTTTACATGGTCAACCTTTAAGTTTCTTTTTTTTATATTTTAAGGCAATTCTTTCGTCATGAAAGATTTAATTATGAGGCATCTAAGTTTATGAATTATTAAATTTGCATGTTTTTACTTATCAACTCAGAACCGTTTCAAAGAAGTTACTGTTTGTTTTTACACTCATGTAATCATTTTTATTACCTTTTCAAAAAAAAAAATAAAATACGCATAGACTCTATTCAGCAATACAATCTCATAAGTTGTACTGCAGAATAAAGCAATGAGAATAGATGTGTCATATAGGGTTTTGCATCACATTTCACATTTCACAAAAAAAAAAAACTCCAGGAAAATCCCATATTCCGTCCTCACTAATAAAAATAATCCCCTCTTCATAGTTTCCTCTACAACAATATTACTATAATTTTCATTGACTTTATTGCCAAAACTTTCTTGTTAATTTCGATACGAGAAAGTTTGCTTGAAAGATCATATAATAATTTATGGGTATGACTTAATCACTTTAAAGCATAAGTGTGGCTTTTAAGGTTCAATGATTACTCAACATTTTTATAAATTTTAGGTACGTTCGTACGTACGTACAAATGCCGTTTTGCCATATATGGAACTATCGCATAATAATGACATAACTCGCACTCTTAAAATTTATGCATTCGCAGATTTTCTTTATCTTTAAATCTTTCACAAACACTTGTATCTCATAATCTCACGACAAATAAAGCCTATATTTTTGATTGTTGATTTGAACGTGATGAGTAGTTATATTAACTGCATAACAAGAAATATGAACGTTATTGGTCGTGAATTAAATAATTAAAAATGTAGTATCTTTCTCCCAAAGTGTTACTTGAAATAGGTATATTGGTACGTATGGATTGTTGGTTTCAATCAAATCAGTTTAGTTTGGCAAATTGGTTTGAATATTTTATATACTGTTATAATGGTTTTTTATTTTTATTAACATATTTTATAACTCATTCCAATCTGGCTTGAGTACTCCGGAGTATGAATTCCCCTAGGTACGTGCGTACATACAGTACAGTACCGAAAGAAAGCATTCATGGTATATATATGGTAACATATCGATATTTATGATCTTATAGTACGTTTATTTAATTTATAGAAACTTCAAATAGGCTGCCATCAATAGAAATCAAGTTGATTTATCAATTAAATCTGCTCGATTTTTATTGACAATATCCTAAATAATCTATTAATTACGTATAATGAAATTAATATTAGTCTTATATTTGAACTTTTTTTTTTCAGAGTCATGCCTATTACCTGTTACGTAACAAAATTAGTAGGCCATGTGAGTACGTTTTGCATAAAACTAAAGATTTAATAAAAATGTATTGCGTTTAATTATCTATATAGTAAATTTATAATGAACCTTTTTTACTAGAGCGCGTTAAGAATTGAAAAATTGAACATATTTTCAATTTTGATCATTGTTATATGTAAATAATATCATTCAACTTTTTCTATAATAAACTTTCAGTCCTGTATGAAAAAAAGTTCTCTATAGAAAATTACTGTTTTCTTTAGGACTAATGTGATTAAAGATTAAAAGCTGTAAAAGTATACCGCATAAATTAGAAATAACCTTGTGGGTGTTATTTTGAAAAGCGGGTCCTTTAAAAATAGCAATTTCAATTAACGCCCATGCGCGTCCCGAGTTAATGAACACTTTTATAAAAAATAAAATAAATAAAAAGTGTGTTGAAACTGGATTTGATACCAAGTAAACTGGATCATTTGGATAATTTTATTATAATTAGAATTGTTTTAGTATAAAAAATAATGTTTATTAGTACAGTACATTAAAGTAGGTGTATTTAGTATTAAACCCAATTCTAGAATATATTTTTTTTAGGAAAGTTTATCCTCTATCTTTTTTATTAATTAATTATATAAGATACATGACAAAGAAATTATACTAGAGAAAATAGAGGTAAGAGTTGTTTTATTCTTGACTTATTCTTTGTTAAAATGGATAGTAAACCTCTAGTTTTTGAGAAAATAACAAAGAGAAGACTGTCTATAGGTGATGTAATGATATATTTTTTCATTAAGTAAAGAGAGTATAATAAGTTTGGTTTTTGCTAGTGTTGAAAGTTGAAAAAAAATGAAGCTAATAAGACAAAATCATGTTAAACTACTCTAAAAATAAGTCAAAATTCTTTGTATATTGTAGAAATAATATTGTAATAAATAAAGAAAACATGTTTATGTTTATTATTGTTGTTTTTAAATAATGTTTTTATTTATAAGTTCTAATAATATTTGCTTGTTAATATGAAGAAAGAAAAAGGTTAGATGAAGTTTTTTATATTATAACAAGGTATCTTTAAATTATATAAAATCTTATACATTGTTTATATAATTAAAGTTGTAAAATGTAAATAATTTTAAAGACATATTAGAAAGTAAGTAATATTTTAAAAATATTATAATATCTTAAACAAAGATAGTTTAGATATTTCATAATATTTCTTTAATAAAAAAAAAATAAATAGGCAATTCTTTAAAAAATAGTTTAATTTTAAAGTTTTTTATTAATAAAAAAGTAAATTAATAATTAGAGTTAGGAGTGTGATGACTTAGTGAAGTGGATAAGTTGTCAACCCCCCAAGTGGTAGGTTGTGAGTTCAAAACCCACTGACAGCGAAAATTT
>CAJVQA010006452.1:0-14879 GCA_910591915.1 Cetraspora pellucida | reverse complement strand
AATTTTTAATTAATATTTAAAAGCTGTTTACTTAAGAAAATATTTTTCTATTTTTAATTAAATAAAAAGTTACCAAATGTTTTATATATAATTTGAAAATCGTATACTCTACCCTTAAAGTAATAATAAAAATTATAATAAAATTTTTATTATTGATATATTTTGTAAACTATATTAAATATTGAACTTATTTCAAGTTTTTAAAAACATAAAAAAAAATATTAGTCAAAAAACTAATACTAATTTAATATAAATAAATAAAGAAAACATAATTAATAAAAATATAACTTTTAAATAAATATATACTTTTTTTATATTTTAACTTAATCACTTTTAAGTAACTAATTTTTTATTTATTAAATAACTTATTATATTTCTCTTAAATAGAATTAATTAGTCAAACAAAAAACTCTTTCTAACAATTATCTAAATCAAACTTTTTAAAAAACTGAACTACAAAAAAACAATATAGTTAATATATTAAACTTTATGAAAACTTTTTTAGAATACTGCATATACATAGTTGAATATTAAAATAGAATTGAAAAAGAAGTTATAATTTTGTAATGACAGTTTAAAAATATTCTAGAACTATAGAAGAAGTAGTTGATGAAAGTTAAAATTTTTTATTAAATAAACAACAAAGTTGAATATATAAACTTTATACAACTGTAAAATATTTTAGAAATACTTAAAAGGATCAAAAACTTACAAAAGTTACAAAATTAGTTTACTTTTCATCTTTACTTTTTTTTAATGAAAATTTTATAAAAAATAAATAATTTAGTTTATCTTCTTCTAAAGATTAATATATAAATTATCAAAAAATAATCAGTAATATTTACTTCCTAAATGAGTTTGTTAATAACATAGATTGAAAATAATACAGTAATACAATTATAATTATACATATATCTTGAACTACTAAAAACTTATTAATATTGCTTTTAGATTAACTAGTGCTATATACTGATTCTCTATAATCAAGTTGAAGTTTTTTCTCTATTATAATTTTTTATTAAATAATTTAAGTAAATAAAAAAATAATTATTATTTCTATTTAATACAGTTTATAATTTTTAAAGCTTAATACAGACTTATAATTATAATCATTTGATATTTATAAATTGCAAATTTTATAATTTTTTTTTTTATTTATCTTCTTTTCTCTTTAATTTTTTATTTTATATCTTTTATTTGCTCTTATATCTATGTTTTATATATATATATATATATATATATATATATTTTTTAACTTCTTATGAAAAGACATGATCATATTAATGATGTTTTATTGTAAGGCAGTGATCAGATGAGCAGTCTACCTCTAATTGAAGTAATACAGCAGATTGCACTTAGGTATTATTTGAATAACTAGGTGATGCTAAACTTAAGTATTAAAAAAATTCTATGTAATCTGTATAGTTTCAAAAATTTTAATAAAGTACTAACTTTATTGCTTAAAGTAAAAAAAAAAATTATATTCTCTCTTCATTTTTGAATTTAATTTTTTATATAAATCCTTTAATTCAGATGGTAAAAACTTTTAATTATCTATATCAGTTTGCATAATTTGATCTTCTAGGATATTTTTATGTTTTGAAGCATTTTTACAAGTTGAGATATCTTCAGTTGTTTCTGAACCAAACATTTTTTAACTAATAAAATCTAATTAACAATAAATCTGCTTTATAGATCGGGTTAGAGTGAAATCCGCGGGTTATGTTTTTTATTATATAAAAGCGGATTTCATCCTTATGTGATGATCATAGCGGATTTCACTATTTTGCAACTCAGGTTTCACCCTGTCGTAAAACTATTAGTTGCCAACTATAATCGATGTGACTAAATTTTTGATTGACCAATCAAAATAAAGAAATCAACACGAACTAGTCCGAATATACTTGCCGCCCAAATCCCAAACTCAAGCCTTATTAATAATCTTTATTTAAACAAATAATTTATATTCTTATAGCTATATATAATATGTTTACAAAATATCAAAATTATTTTGTTGATTTAATTTTTTATAAAAGCAATTTGTTTTTTTGAGGTTTGGGATTTGTCCGGGTTTTGCCAGCAAGTATAAGTCCGAATAGACAGAATATCTCAAAATTTGATTGCATGTCATATGAGATCAAAAATTGTTACACATGAGGTGTCATTAATCAAAACGCGAAAGTTATTTTATTATCGTTATAGGTTATACTACACAAAATTAATTGCAACCCAATTATTACGCAATTATAATTGATTATCGTAATCAAGTAGTAAGAATAGCCATATGGGTGTGATGAATCATTGTATGTGACAAAATTTTACTAATTAATTATAATAGCTAATCTTTATGAGTCACGCAAATGATTTATCACGCCCAAAATTGATTCATTGCGGCTGCGCCACCAACCATTTATTTGAGTTCAAATATTTCTCACAATAATTATTCGGTAGCCCTACGTAATAGGACGTAACTAAGTCGTAATTTACACAAAAAATTATTTTTTATGTAAATTGCGACCTAGTTAGTACTACCTGATATTAAGTAGTGTTATGGGTAAATCCGACCCTAGGACATGAAGAATAATCGCGTAACGACCCACGAAATGCACATGAAAACCGCCGTACCACAATGCTGTGACCCAGGATAATTCAGGTTCCCCTTAAGTGACAGCGCCGATCCCATTAAGAAAAAGTCACCTGCCTGATTTGGAAGATATCTGTCAAGGTTATATTACCTTGACAGATAAAGTCTGTGGCCGTGTAAATGCGTCGTCATATGCTGGGTTGTGTGTTGTCGTGGGAGAAGTATAAATTCAATGAAAAATGCAATAGAACGACGGCTGGGTTATAGAAAAAGTGGTAGTAAAAAAGGGTAAACCGGCTTATGTCAATTGAAAAAAGATGTCGAAGCCGTATTCGAATTCCCCTTCATTTTCCCTTGTAATTTTCTTATAAATGCGGGTTGAGTTTTCTCTTATGGAGGAATAACTTAGAGAGAGACAATTCGTGTAATTTCACCCTACATAATAACTTCATTAATAAAGACCTGTTAACCCACTGAACAAAAAACGTTCTTTAAAAGACACTATCATTACTTGGTAACGTTCTCAAAAGCCGCCTTAACCTGTGCCAAATCGTAACCGCCTCGCCCAAGCTTTTGAGTGACGTTACGTGGCAGCAACGAATTCGTAGCGACAATTCGTCGCATTCCCTCTATTCGTTGTTGTGTACGTTGCCCGCCTGTGACAGTAGTTTTACTTTCAATTAAAAATTGATGTACAGTACATGATTTTACAGTTTACAGCTATTATCATAATTCCTGGAACACCTGCTCATTACCCGAAATCTTTTTGGTCATTCGGTAAATTACCTAACTCTCCAGAAATTACATCATTGCCTCCAGATTGAAGTTTCTGAAGGGTTAGGTAATTTACCGAACGACCAAAAAGATTTCGGGTAATGAGCAGGTTTTCCAGAAATAGGGATTGTTGAAACATAAATTACTGCACCTGATTGGATGATTTTAATTTCGGTATTGCCGTGATATAAAAAAAAATCATTTTAAAGCAACATAATATTGTTTTATAATATCTGTAATCCTATCATTTTCACTTTTCCGACAATGTCTAAATCCCGATGGCATGGCGTCATAGGCAGAAGTTTGTCTGATTGGCTAATAAATTCGATTTAATTTTACATTATTTATACAGTAAAAAAAGATGTATAGAAGGCTTCATTAGAGTTGTAGGGCTCTATAGGCAAAAATAAGATCTAATTTTCATCCGTTTAAAAAAGTTAGGATAGTAACTTCTTAAAACCAGATAAAATCATCTTATTATTAAGCTAATTTTTTTAAACGGACGACTATGGAGTCCTACGGCTCTAATGAAACCTTCTATATAATCTTTTTTTATTTTATTATGGTTGGTTTTCTTTTTTTAAAAAAGTACTCTAAACTGTATAAATAATGCAAAATTAAAAATTGAATTCAGACGAACTTATGTCTATGAGGCATGACGCTATACGTAGAATTTTATTACAGAATATATATCTTAAAATATATTGATATAGTTTTCCTACGTATATATAATGGTATTCTATAACTGATAAGTTATATATCGATATATTTGAATAAATTTAACGCTTACTCATAGAAAATAAAGTCTAAATTAGTATTAAGTTCGGCTAAAACAATCTCACATGAGCAAGACAGTGGTATTTGAAATATAATATTACATAACTGAGGTATATAGAAAACAGTGAGATGGTTAACTTAATAAAACCTAGCGTTAGTGAACAACCTATCGTCTAATACGTACGACGATATGTTATTAGATTACTACTATTACACATGACCGTATAAATAATTAACGACTACAGGCGGAGCATAATGAAAGACCTAGTACAACCTATATATTTGTCCAGTCCTAGAATAAAATTTATTAATTTATCGATCCATTATGGTAATCGGCAGTTAAATGATTCCGTTCCATAAAGAACCTCAATTACTCAAATACCCAAGATTTTGTAAACGCGTTTCGAAAAAAAAAACATTTGTTTCGAATAAACTAAATTGTAAAACATAATCACCGTATCACGTGATCGGAGGATTTGAATTCATAATAATAATACGTAAATACAAATTCCTTTCGAGTTTAAAGTTCGTTTGTTGTATGACAATCTACAATGGTGGAAGCAAAAAAAACTGATCTTTTTACACGACTCAAGGTATATGTCGATGACGAAACAGCAGAGCGTGGTTATGTGTACTCGGTAAGTACTATAGCCTTGGAAGGTTTAAATTCTGCAGTATACAAAGTTTTAAACATTTCTTCAACGGAGACGAATGTAAAATTTTTCTCTCCAACGTACTGCGGTTACTTCAACACACCTGAAGTAAAGCAACGAATTGAAATATGTTTAAAAAATCACTGATTCATTAGATCGGTGTAGTTTCTTTTTGTACATACTTTGACGAGAATGCAGAATCCTTTAAACACTTCTTTGGTTACTTTTATAAAAGCTCTTAACCCTTTTTTTTTACATATAGTCCCAATTTGAAAGTTTGAATATAATATTTCTTTTTGTCTCTTGTCTACCATATATTTTATAGCATCAAAAAGTCGACATTCAGATTGATATGTTAAATCAAATAGTTAAGGTAATCTTTGTTCATAAATTTAACTTTTATAAATGTTATCGTTCACCAAAACTTAATAATCACCTATTATATAGGGTTATACAGAAATTAGTCTTAAACCACTTAGATTTGATATTGATATTATAAGATTGCATTGTCGGCAATGCCGTAAGTATTTTTAACCTTCATCTGTAATGATCAAATAAAAATATTTTATATTTCTTATAAAATTTAATGATTATTTAGGTATTAGCACTATAAAAGTGAATGATCTTTTAGCTGATTTTGAAATAAATGAGTCTGAAGATGCAGGAATCGTGGGTGAGATAACTATATATCTCCCTGATGAAATAACTGACATCCCCATAATAAATGGTGTGAGTAGGTTCTGCTTAATGTCCTAGTTAATGTATTATTTTATTTATTTATTTAACATGAAGTGAATGGACTTAAGTTTGTTGCAAAGCTCAATCGGGTTCTTACTTTCTTATGTGGCGTTTCAGGCCGAGGAGTGGGTTCCACTTATTGTTCGCGTCGATTTCATTCTAGAAAAACCGAAAGCTGGTGTTCATTTTAAACTTCCTGATGATGATAAACAAAAATATAAATCTCAGGTATTATATTCATAATAATGCTTTCTATCTTAATTCTCCCGATAATTGTCTTTGATAATTGATTTACTTTATTGACCTATATCTTATACATTATTTAAGTGCGATCCATACATGTTCACCATTAATAGTCCACTGCCTGGTGCAACAAGGTGTTGGCTTCCGTGTCTTGATCGCATTCGTGATCGTTGTAGTTGGGACTTCTTTATAACTGTAACAGATATAGAAGGCTTCAATTCAATTATGGTAGTTTGCAGTGGGAATCTTGTTAAAATGGTAAATATAATCTATAATGATGATTCTATAAAATGAATTGTGATATAATTTTCTTGTTTTATTTTTACTTTGACTTGTTAGACAAATTCTCCGATTTCTCCAAATCAAAGAACATTTCATTATAATCAGCCCGTTGCAATTCCAGCACAATATATTGGTGTAGTTTGTGGTCCTTTCGTTGACCCATTTGTGCTGGATTATCCTCTTGAAGCGCTTCCTCCTAATAGACCAAAAATAATTGCCTACATCTCCGAAGAATGGCAACACTGGTTATTACCTACCTTATACCCTGATGGTGATGATGAACCTACCGAAGATACTTATTGGTTACATCGAGTATGTTGAAATTTGTACTGTTTTTTTTTTTAATTACCCAATCTAAAAAAAAAAGGAATTTTGTTACTTACATTAACAAGTTGATTGTAGGCAATGGATTATTTCATTGAAGAATATTCCCATTTTAATTTGCACCCTGAATTTGATAAAAATAATCCAATTGTAAAACCTGGAAGCTTTCCATTCAAACGATTTCAAATAGTTTTCGTTGACCACTCTTACACTGAAGTAAATGTATGTGCCGGACTTTTAATATGTCGGTATGTATATTGGCCTATTTACAATTTTATAAATTTAAATATTTGATATTTCATTATTTAATTTGTTAATTTATTATAATCCTACATTAGTTTGAACATATTATACAATCAATGTATTATTGATCAAAGGGAAAAGACAAGGCGAGCCTTAATAGCTGCATTGGCTCAGCAGTGGTTTGGAATATTTATTCCTCCTTATTCTTGGTAAAATTATTATTATTATTATTGTTATAAATGTTCTTTCCATTTGTCACTGAAAACTTTATCTTAAACGATAAATTAGGCGTGATTATTGGCTTGCAGGTGGATTGTCCAATTTCTGGGCAAGCATGTATTTTCAAAATATATATGGGATTCTAGATTCACGTTACCGGCGCAAAAAGGTTGGTTTCTCTAAACCTAATATTTATTATCGTGCGCGAATGCTAACGTTATAATCTAATTTTATTTTTAGGACATTGAACTCGTTTGCGAGCTTGATGTTAACCGTTATCCTTTATGCACTCTCGATATTCCTTTACCATTTCAATCAAAGGATATAGAATTTATAAATCTCAAAGCATCACTTGTCCTTTGGATGTTTAATAAACGTTTAACCTTTTATGATTATCGTCGTGGAATCCCAGGAATAATATACCTTATTCTTAATGGGGCCAAAGAAGATGTGGAGCAAGGCAAACGACCAGGCTTTTTACATACTGAGGAATTTCTTGAAATGTGTAAAAGTGTAATTCGACAGGAACTCCGTAACGAAGTTAAAAAATTCGAGAAACAATGGATTTATGGCTCTGGTTGTCCAAAATTCAAAATACGTGCATCTTTTAATCGAAAAAAATTGGCTGTCGAATTTAAATTCGAACAGGAAAATACAAATACTTCAAGTTCTGATAGTACGGCCGGATCGAAATCAACATACACTCCTCGGTTTACGGTAACGTCTACTTTTTTTTTTTGCTTAATTAATCCATAATTCAAGGTTTAATATTAAATTTTAACTGTTAATAGGGTCATATGGATATTTCAATTAAAGAGCCTGATGGACTAGAATATATACATACCATTTATGTCCAAGAAAAACGTGAATCACATTCTCTTTTTTATCACACTAAATACAAACGTTCGAAACTCAATATCAGACCACACATGCGACGTGAGAAAGGTACTTTAGAAGCTCACCCGCCATCTAGTGTATTCGATGAAGACCAAAGAGATTTACCACAACAATGGGGAATGGACCCTGAGTCTGATTCGGAAGACCTCCCAGATTGGAAAATACAAGAATGGATTCAGGAATATCATGCAACTAGGTTTGTTATTTTTATTTCAATGTTATTGTTCTTATATAATTTGACCTTAACACTTTTTTTTTATAATTAGTGATCAATGGGAATGGATTAGAGTTGATGACGCATTTAGTTGGATTGCAATCATTGATTTCGAACAAGATGATTATATGTGGGCTGCTCTGTTGGAATCGTCACGTGATGTAATTGCCCAATATGAGGTTCGTATATTCATATTTTATGTCAATTAATGAGAATTCGGAATTAAATTTAATTTATATTATAGGCTATAAAAGCGTTATCTAAAAAACCATCTCGTGCGTGTTCGACTACTCTTATGCGAACAATCCGTGATTGGCGATACTATTACAGAATTCGAATGGATGCCGCTTTTGCAATGGCTAAAGTAAGATATAATACTTTTGTATGCATATAAAAATAAATAAATAAAATTTTTATTTATTAATTCATATTTATTTACAAAACAATCAGTGTGCGACTAGTGATTTAGACTTCATTGGTATCAGTCAATTAATGAAACTATACGAAACCGATTATTGTGAACATCGGATTGAAGGAGGATTCTTTCCTAAGATAAATGATTTTAGTGATTGGGAGGAATATTATGTTCAAAGGGTTGAGTATATTTCAAGTTCTCCTTAATTTAATATGCAAACTATCCGACTAATATCTGATTATTATTTAATTAGGCAATTCCTTATGCTCTATCGTGCGCTCGAGATTCGGGGAATACTCCATCGCATGTTAAAGAATTTTTACTATATCTTCTGAGTTGGAACGATAACCAAACAAATTTGGTGTGAATTTATTTTATTTTTTTAGACAAAAAGATTTAATATTCACGACTTTCTATTAACTAACAATTTGATTCTAGTACTCCGATGATTATTTTATCGCTAATCTCATTGAATCATTGGGAAATACCTTTATCCCAGATGATGATCAAGTACAAGAAGGATCGGCTGATGTGGAAGTTTTTGATTTTGCTTCTCAATCTCGAGATTACTTGGAAGAAACTTTGGAAACTTTAGAGAGATATTTCAGTCGACATGAACTATTCGGTTCATACCAAGCATTAATTGTTGTAGCAATTATTAAGGTATTACCTATTAGCCATTTTTTCTAATATTTCTATTTACTTTATTAAACATGCATATGTTCTTAACTATAGGTTCGCATGCATCTTATGCTAAACCAATTAATCGCAGTGGATGGTAGAGAATTTATAATTCATGCACGGTTAGTATAATTTACTATAATTATGATTATTAAAAACTTTGTCACTTATAATATCTCTAATTTATATAGATATGGTAATTATGTTGGAGTTCGTATTGCTGCCTTGGAAGCATTAATTGTATTGGATTTACACCAAAAACCTGAAGTTGCAAAATTTTTCGATTTTCTTGCTGAAAAAGACTCTGATTTGGCAGTAAGACGTTTCCTTAATGCTAAATTCAAAGAAGATAGAGGACCATGGTGTTGGAATTTCCCTAGAAAAATTAGATCGGAACCAACTTTGATAATTCGTTACAATCGAAATACTCATATCGGAGATTCTCATAAACTTTCTGGACCAATTTATCAGACTGCTCCTTCTAATTCTATAATTGCTTCTGCTATTAATCAAAAAGACAGTGCAAAACAACAGGGCAAAAAAGGTACAGTAATATCTTATAAACACACGTGACAGATTCATGATACTGCACAACAAATTCCAGGAAGCAGCATATCTGAGATCAATTCCTCTCAATATTTAGGAATGCACGAGCAGAATTTAAAAACATTAAGGCTTAAAAAGTCTCGTGAATCTTCTCAAAAGTCATCTGACACGATACAGAAATTTTATTCGCATATTAATAATGATCCTACATCAATAGGAATAGCAGGTGTCAAGAATGTAGAGTCAGAATTAGAGTCTGTTACTCCACCTAATAAGGTTATTTTAAACGTTCAATCAAGAATGAAGTCAAATGAGAGTCATGAATTTAACTCATTAGCCTCTGAAAACGGTCAGTTTACCCAAACTGACCCTCAAAAAATATCATCACCTTTTCAAGATCATGTAAAAGATGAGAGTTCAAATCGAGTCCAATTTGATGAAAATTCAATTTCACGGTCCGTAGTACAAAATCTTAGTCAGAAAAAATTATTAAATAAGGCATCACATCTTCCTTTATCGGAATCGGAGGATTTATCTTTGTCTGAAGAGGACATGCTAATTAAGAGTAAAAAAAGGGAAGGATCCGAATATGTAGTTGAATCGCGTAGCAAGAAACAGAAAAAAAAGAAGTATAAGTAATTCAATGATCTATTTAAATCTGTTATACGACTAGATACTGCAATGATCTATTTGTGTGGATATTAAATTGTAAATACTTTAAATATTTTGATTTTGTTATTAGTATCTTTAGACATCATGTATATTTAGTAAAAACTATTAAATACTAATACTATTTGATTCAAAGATTTAATTTTTAATAAATTGAATAATAAATTTTTCAAGGGCAGTTAAAACTTTAATCATTTACTGTTAATGTTTTATTCTAAACCGTGTTTGCATCACGTCTATTTAGTGTTTTTTAAAATGAGTTTCAGTTTAATACTTAAAAATGGAAATTCATAATTTATCGCTAGTGTTATGACCAATTTTGCCAACATATTTTTGTAACACTAATTGTTCGAAGGACAATTACGGCAGAGCAATAATACACTCCCTTAGATCTACCTTTATGACTCATTATTTGTAAAAAATTTTTTTGAGCAAACGGTCTTGTTAGCCTCTCAATTTTTTTTTTACAATTTCATTAGAACCTTTTACAGTGGCGATCATAAGTAATGGAGCAAAAAAAAAAAATTAGTTAGATCACGTTATTTCGTGTAATAGTAAACGTATCCTTTTTTTTTTTTTTTTATTTACTCATGAATACTTTAGATTTCATATATAAAAAATTTAAAAAAAATAAATGAATCAAATTTTTTGGGAACACGAACTTTATTTGACTTGACATGTGGCATTACTTTTGATCGTATTTAATACAACACGATATTAAAACAAAAAATTTTTTTTTACATATAAAAAAAAAATTTTTCTATTTTAGTGCCTTTTGGCTTTTATCACTTGGTGTATTCATCATGTGCTCTAATAACATCACGAATCTGTTCGGGCATAGATCGAATCAGGTTGGTGCAGGTCTCAATGTTAATTTGTTGCCAAACCTCCTGGATCTTGTTTCAAAGGTTTTTTTTGAAATTTGTTCAGAAAGATTTTTAAGTTGATGGTTAACTTCAATCCACAGATGCTCAATGGGGTTGAGGTCAGAAGACTGAGGTGTTCAATCTAACAACTGAACATGATTATTTTTTAACCAATACTTTATCAATCTTACTGTATGTTTGAGATTGTTGTCTTGCTGAAAAATAATTTCACAAATATTAAATCTGTAATCCTTGACAGTTTTTATAAAATTTTCATGAAGTATTTAACAATATAACTCATTATTCATATGATCATCAATTTTACAAAAATCATCAATATCATGAAATATAAAGCAGTCTCAAAACATAATTGAACCATTTTTGTATTCTATTGTTGATTTAATATAAAAATTGTTCAAAGATTTATTTAGATTCTTTCAATAATATTGTTTGTTGTTAGACTTAAAAATCTTAAATTTCAATTCATTAAACCAAATTACCTTAGTCTAGTCTTTATAATCTAATTTTCATATTTTTTTATAAATTTTAACTGATATTTTTTATAATTTTGGTTTAGATAAAGTTTTTACCTTTTGATTGCTAATATTAAACCATGAGTTCTAAGTATACAATGAATGGTAAATACAGAAATATTAATATTTTATTATTCTTTAAAGTAAGAGTAAATTTTAACAACATTTGAACAATCATGAAAAACAATAAAATTCACAATTCTTTTTTAGATTGATTTATCCAAAGCAACTAGATAACTAATACTTGTTAAATTCTCAAACATATGATGGTTTAATCTTTTTTTTTTAATACAGAAAATAATAGAGGAACTAACATTATAGATATAATCTACTGGCCTTGTAGAGTATCTTTTTTGTAATAAAAATAAAATATTGACTTTTTGTACTAAACTTGTTTATTTTTTTTTTCTTAAAACTTGATTAATAATAAGATTCAATATTGTACAAAGATACAAAAACAACAATGAAATTTATTTTTATATTAATTATTTATGTTATATATAAGTATCATCTAATCTTATAAAAAATGATCAAAAGTAATGCATCATGTATTTCATAATACACAAGTGATTATCTTTGCATCAATAATAATAACAATTAATAAAATTTCATATTAAAAAAAAAGAAACTATTCAGTAGTAAATTAAAAAAAAAAAATAATACATTCAGAATTGCACAAGATAATATAATCTAACAAATTTTTTTTTTGTTCTATTACTTATAATTATTACTGTATATGTAGATGTTTTTTTTTTTTTTTTTTATAAATTAAAAATGAAAAGAATTTATTGTAAAATAATACAATCAAATTATTAATATTTAAAAAAATAATGTAAAATCAGTTATTATTATAAAAATTTAAAAATTATTTAAAAGTATTATTTATGAAATAGTTAGAGTTTCAAAAGTTCAGTTTAGTTCAAATAAGTTTAGTTTAGTTTAATTGAATCTAAACTGAACTGAACTTTTTAATTTTGAACTTGAACTGAACTTAAACTAAACTAAACTTAAATATTATAAAAGTTCAGTTTAATGTTTAGTTCAAAGTTCATGAATATATTTAGTTTAGTTAATATATTTTTATATATAAAACAAAATAATTTAAAATATAAAGTAAGTGTATGACAACCTAGTAAAGTAAATAGGTTATCAACTCTCAAATGACAGATCTAAGGTTCAATTTCTACAGACAACAAATTTTGGAAATTATATCTGTATTACAGTAACTGTCTTTTGTTAATCAGTTTGGTTTTGAACATCTGTAATCTTAGATATACCAAGTTGAGTCTTATCTGATATTGGGAGCTCAGGACATCTATGTAAAGTGTAATATTACACATATATAGAAGAATATAAAAAACCAGTATCATATAAGGCTTCAGTGTAAACCTGTAATAAGATTATTAGATGTTGTTACAAAATAGATTTTTAGCATAGCATAGTATATTATATTATTAGTAGTTGTTATATATTTATTATTGTATTTTATATTATATTTATTATTAGTTATTAGCATAGTTATATTATAGTATATAGTAGTTAGATAATAGGATCTTAATTAGCTATTAGAAGTACTGTATGATATAGACACATGACATTGAGTAACATCTATAATATCATTATTGTCTTACAAACCCCAAATACCTTTATACAAGTTTCATGTATCCTAGTACAATTTACTGTGCCAAATAACATAGTATAAAAATCTCAAGTATCCTTTCCACAATTCCCAAGTATTTCTATACAATCCCAAGTATCCTAATACAATCTCCAGGTGTTCCTACATAATCCTAAGTGTCCTTATATAATCTTTAACTATTTCTGTACAGATCCAAGTACCTTGACACATGCCTCAAGTGTTTCAAGTATAAATAACAAATATATATAAACATTGTTCCAACTATCTCTGTATAAACTCCATTTGCCTCTGCACAATCCCCATTACTCCAAGTACAGTATCAAAAGATGTTACTCAAACTTCTACTGCCCCTACTAGGTAAAAAGATATATAAAAGATATCTTTTCCCCTTTTCTGCCAATTCTAAGTTCCTATATTTCAACCTAGACATAATGACCTTTTAATAATAAAGTGTGATATTCTCCTTCTAAGGTAATTCTTACAAACAAAGTTGTCACTATATGTGTTGTTAATAAAAAGTTAATCTATATACTGTTATTATCTCGAACTGTTTGCCTATTGCTATATAGTAAAGTAAACTACTATACCTTCATCTTATATATATTTGTAATAGTCAATCACTATACTGAGTAACCTTGTTACTTGGTTGTATTGTACCAAAAAGGCTGCAATTCTGTAACAATGTAAAAGACTAAGAAACTAAGAAAACAGAAACCCACTTGGAAATCCCAAGTAAAGAGATAGTACAAACTTTCAATGATATCATTGGACTGATATAAACTAATAAATTATCTTTATAAAAACTGTCAACTAAATTGAATAACAAAATATATAAAGGAATATATAATCAACCAGACTACTAAAATCATCAAATGAAAAAAATATATTAGTATATCATATCAGACTATTTGAATTGGAAGTCTGAGAAGTCAGTTAGTTCTGAGTTATAGCTAGTAAAAGATAATAAAAAAGATGTCAGAAAGATAATTACCAGAGTTTGGATAAACTTTACAAGGGTAATAGTAGTTTAAAAGGTAACTCTGACTAAAAGTGTTAGTCTTAGTCATAATATTAAATCAGGTTAACAGTAAAAGAAAATATAGCTTACTTTGGTAGATTTATCTTGAAAACAAAAATAGTTTAAAAATTATAGTCCTATGATTAAAAACAAATAAATTTGAATTAGTGATCTGATGAAATTAATACTAGGATCAGATTAGAGGATTTAATAAAATATCTAAGTAAAGGTGTTAGATGCAGCAACTAGTAAGAAACCTTTGGGCAGACTCTTTAAATAGATAATATAGAAAAGTTATATAAGTAATCAGTTGTACACTTGACTAATAGTTCAATATGGATATATTTATATAAAACATGTACTTAATATAAGTATTATAATAGAATTTACTTTTTTTTTCTATATTAGTATATATTTATTTTTAGCTTTATATTATTTTATATTTTTCTTAATATTTTTACATAGTTTATAGATTATTTTATTAGTCTTAATCATCTATTTAATAGGTTAATATTTATTTTATTAGTAGATTTCTTATAGTATTTTATTTTAGCTAATAGTTGT
>CAJVQA010006451.1:0-14879 GCA_910591915.1 Cetraspora pellucida | reverse complement strand
TAGATATTAGAGAAATTTATGTAGTTACAAATGTAATTCCAAAAAAACCTAATAAAGTACTAGCGTGACTGCTTATAATAAAAAAAAAAAAAAAAAAAAAAAAAAAAAAAATTATTAAATCTTTAAAAAAATTACTATATGAAAATTTTTTAATTTTGTATTAAATTTACTAAAGTTTTTGTATTTTAATTTACAGTTAACTTAATATTATTATAGTTAATACTAATATTTGCAATTAAAACTAACTATTAAATTGGTATACTCTTATAAGTTTATAGAATCTTAGTATTTTCTTTACAATCTTATTAGTATCTTATATATTACTAATTTAGTTAACTTTGAATAATATGATTTTATAGTTTAATCAATTAGTAGTTAGATTAATAAAGCTATTTTATTTAGAAGTTCTTATTTATACAAATTATTTGTTTTAGGTTTTCTTTTTTCAAATTAAAATTTTTATAATTAATATTGTTAAAAATAAGTAGTACTCATTTTACTAATAATTACTTCAACAACAGCCTATTTTACTGACAATCAATTTGCTAACAAGTTTATTTTACTAACAGTTATTTCACTAACAGTCATCTTACAGACAAAGTAATTCTGATTATTTTCATTAGAATTAGTTGAAATTAAAGTTAATGTTAATGCAACTTTAAAAAAACCTTGTCAGTGAAATAGGCTGTTGGTAAAATAGTTGTCAGTAAAATAAACTTGTTGGCAAATTGATTGTCAGTGAAATAGAATGTCAGTAAATTAATTGTTAGTAAAATAACATATATCTATTAAAAATTATACTATTTTTTTTATTTAGTATTTCTAAACAAAACTTCTTATTTAGTATATAAATTAGATATTACAGAAAAAAAATTAATAAAAAAATTTTTTAAAATATCTATTTTTGTTTAAAGTATAACAAAAACTCTATAATAAAACAATTAATATAATTTTGTATTAGATTTCAGTTATTTTTTATTTTTTTTTAATATTAAGGTAAGTAATTGCAATACAAGAGTTTATTAATAATTAGTTGGCATATAACTATTGTATACAACAGCTACAAAGGCAATTATAGAAAGAGTATACAACTAGCTACTCATACAACTTTAGTCATTGTTTATTTTAAGTAGTCTGCCCAAAGGTTCTACACTAGTTGCTATATCTAGAACCTACCTGTGGGTTTTTTGTTTAAACATTCTAATTCCTGTATCCACCTTTATCCTATCAACTGCAAAATTTCTGCAAATATATCATAGTCACTAAGTCATGTTTAACTTTATACTAAGCCTATCAAAGCCTTCTGTATTCTATACTTATAGCTAACCTAGTACCACTCTGGCCTAGACTATTACTTGCAGTTAGGGCTAACTATTAAACTGCTATACTCTTGTAAAGTTTATTAGAACCTTAATACCTTTCTTTCCTAACTTTCACCTTCTATTTTTAGATCTACAAGACCTACAAGACTTTACAAACTACCAATCCAGATGGCCCAGTATAGTATTCTAAGATCTATTTTCTCTGGTAAACCTGGTGGCCTGGTTGGTATATGCTCCTCTATACATATTGTTATTTAATCTATTTTAGTTATCCTAGTAATCCTTTTTTGAGGCCTTCTAATAGTTCAGTAGTATTGTTGAAAGTTTATGCTATCTCTTTACTTAGGATTTTCAAGTAAGTTTCTGATTCTTTAGTTCCTTTGCTTTTTGCATCTGGTAGTCTTATTGTGAGTTTGTACCAAAGTCTTATGCAATACCAGTTATTGACATTCTTCTATATGGGTGTAATATTACACTTTGCATAGATGCTCTGAGCTTTCATTTGAGATAGTGCAACAAAAGTTACAGATACACTAATTCAACTGATTGACAAAGACAATTACCATAACACAGACCTATTTTCTAAAATTTATTGTTTATAGAATTTGAACTCTAAACCTGTCACTTGAAGGTTAACAACCTGACCACTTCACTAGGTCACTATACTTCTTAGATTTCAGTTATATAATTAAATAATTGCTAATTAAATTATATAAATTAATACAGATCAGTTTGATAAATTAAAATTTGTTAATAACTAATACTTATATATTTAGGTTTAGACATTAATAGTATTTGTTTTTCTGATTATATTATTTGTTTTTTTTTGGTATTAAGGTAAGGCCTTACTCATATCTTTATGAGTAATTTTAGTTGTACATATTAATATACTATATATTAAAGATATATAGTACTAAGATTGTAAAATACAAAATAAAAACTACATACAAGAATTAAAGCTTAAACAATTTTATCTGTGATCTAAACTGATTATGATAGTAGGTAAACCAAAGAGATAATTTTCTTTTGTTAGATTGTGAAGTCTTGATGAAAGATAGTGTTATTTAAATAGTGTATTATTGTCTGCAGTACATAATTATTTTAAGTAAAGTATATTGTTTTTTCAAAGTTGTTTTCTAAAAGTATAGTATTTGTGATGTTGACTAAGTATTTGTTCTAGTAGTTAATATCTATTATAAAAAGTGTTAGACCATAAGACATTAGAGTTAGCTAAGATTGATATGCTAAGATGTTGTAAAAGTTGTATGATTTTAAAGTTAAGTGTAAGTTTGTTAGGTTCATCTATAAGTGGTTGTTTGTGCTAAAAAATATTAGTAGCAAATCAAAGATTGTTTTGAAGTTACTATAGTCAGATTTTTTTTTGATAGAAATACCAAGAATCTCAGAGTCATTAATTTCTTGTTAAAAGTAAGATATATGATGTTGTAGTTGGATATCTTAGATATTGTATATATTATATATATAAGAGTTAAGTATAGTGCTATTAGGGCTGATACAGAAAAGTTTGGCTTTATGCTTGATTATAATAAGATATTTGAACAAAATGCTATTACAAGTGAAGTGTTTAAGAATAATATTATATAATCTGTATTCAATAGTAGGAATAATTATAGTATTAGTAATATAAATAGCTTGTTTGTCTATAATTCTTTTTGTGTTAGTAATATTAATGAGTTAAATTGCTTCATTATAAATTAGTTGGCTTTGTTTTGTATATAAGTTATTAAGGATGAACCAATATTTTAAAAATTTGAATGATTGGTTAGCAGGAATTGGTGTAAGTAATGAGTTAAAGGAGTGAATAAAGACTGTAGATAATGTATTTAAGATAAAAATTGATTTAGTTGGGTTAATTTAGATGTAGTTATATGATAAAAGAAAGTAGTTGTAGCAATGATTGATTGTAATTCTTTTTTAGATTTGGCTATTCAAAGTGTGTTATCTATATATCTAATATAAATACTGAGGTTTAGAGTTGTTAAAGTTTTGGTTGAAGCAAACTAATATTTCACTTTGTGTCAAAATGTATTTTGAAAAATTTGAAACTATTTTATTTATAAGAAAGTTATAATAAATTCTTCAGAATAGTAAAGTTATAGTTTCTTTTTTTATTTATTTATTTATTTATTTATTTGTATAATATCAAGTAGAAAAAATAAGAATACATTTATATATCAATTGGATATGAATGTATAACTAAAATATTATTCCTAAACTACACTATTGTTGTTATATACTACATCATCTAGTATGATATTATCCTTTAGTTTTCTGTTTTTAGTTAAGTTAATTGATATGAACTTAACTACAGAGAGGATAAAAAGAACTCTTAAGATTATTTAATTAGTAAAAACAGATATGTATACTGAAGTTTTGAATAAGAGTTTTAGAAATAAAAAGATCTATATCAGTGTTAAAAGTGAAAGTAATATTGTTAGAATTTGTAAATTGAGAAGTAAATAATCTAATATTGTTTTTCTTTTTAATAAAGAATGTAATTTCTTATAATAATTCCCATTCATGTTATCTAGTATTATGGGTTTGCCAAATAATAGAGTTAAACCAAGTAAGTAATAAGTTAGATAAATAAATAAGAAAATTGTTGGTTAGTTTTTTTAGAGTGAGTTGAAGTTGGTTGTATTGATTAAGAATTATTGTATCCTGAATGAATAATAGTATTGTATTATATATATTTAGATTAAGAGAAGTGTTTTGTATAGTAAGAATTTGTATTATTGTATTAAATGAGGTTTCTGTAATGTTTAGAGAGTTTAAAGCATTTGAGATTTTATTAGTAAGAGTGTTTTGTAGATTGTAGGAATGAAGTGAGCATTGAAATAAGTGTTTAGTGCTTTCATATTGATTGCAATATGAGCAATTTGGAGTTAAAAAGAAAAGAGAATAGTGAATATAAAGATTTGACATTGTAGGTAAATTATTGAGAAGAATTTTGTTTTTAATAGAATATAGTTTAAGATTGGAGTTTTGGGAATTAATAATTTCAGTTAATAATAGAATGTTTATAGTTGAAAGGTTTTGTAGTAGTTTGAGTTGAAGAAGTTTGTTAAATGTTTGTATTGAAATTAGGTTTTTACAGAATTTACATAGTTTGTATATAATTGGAATTTCTTTCTAAGAAAAATAAGTAGATAGGTAAAAGTGATCAAGATTAAATTTTAATTTAGTCTTGTTAGCATCTTGTTTGGCAAGAGAATCAGTTATATTGTGTAAAGTATTTTTTGAATATGATTTAACTTTGTATATAATGTAATTAATGTTTTTGAGTTTTATTAAATAATTGAGTATATGTATAGTATCTTAATTATTTTGTTTAGTTTGTGATTTGTAGTAGTAGGATAGTGTATTAGAGAGTATTTGAATAATAGATAAACTGTCTAAGTGGATATGAATTTGATAATTGGCAGATAGAATAAGAAATAGAGAAACAAATGCTGCTAATTCTGCTTATATTAAGTTTGGTGTATGAGTTATAAAAACATTAAATTTGATTTGTGTATCTTTTTCAAGAATCCAAGTGATGCCTGTCAAGATGTTTTTTGTTTGTGAATTGAGTATAGAGGCATCTGTATAGAAGTTTAGATTGGTTGGTTCCAGCAATAAAATTTTTTTATGAAGATCAATGAGTTAGTATTGGTAGGTAAATTGTATTTTGTATTAAAAGAATTTCTGAGGAAGGTATTAAGAGAGAGGATAAAGATTAAAGAACTGATTTATAGAATATTTTGAAATATTTAAATTTTTTGGTTATTGATGTTAAGCTCAAAGTATTATTGTTTTTTTTGTGTTTTGCATTTTAAGTTAATGGTATTTTTGTAATTGATTTGAATCATTGTTGATGTAAGAGAAATGCAAATTGTATTGAATGTTGAATTGATAATTTGGTAGTTTTGAAAGAATAGTAATGAGTTGGATTTGTTTGTTATTTTCTTATGTGCCAGTTTAAAGGTGAGATGTGAATTGTTCATATATTTTTGATGTTATCAAATTGAGATGTAATTAAATTAAGTGTATTTAGAAATGGATTTATTGGTAGAAGTTGAATGTTGGGCTATATGCATGTTATAGGAGAGGTGGATATTTGGTTTGAGAGTATTTTGAATTAGCTTGGAATAGGGCTTCATGGAGATTTGAGAGTTCTTAAATATATGTCTTTTCAAGAAAATAGATTTAGATTATTAGCTATAAGAAGTTGTTCAAGAAAAAGAATTTTGTTATTTTTAAGACTTGAAGTTGTTGAATTACTTGAAAGTGTGATAAAGTTGTAAATATTGTTTAGTTGGTTAGTTTGTTTATAAGTTGACAGTTAAGTTAGATAGAAGTTGTTAAGAGATATATTGTTTTTATATAAGTGATAAAGTTGGAATATTATGATAAAATTAGTAGTTTTTCTGTAATTTTTTAAAATTATATCTTGTGTTAGAAATGGTTTTTATATTTTGAAATGTTATTCCTTAATTCGATGTATAGTAATTTGGTTTAGAAGTTTATTAGTGTTAAAGCATCTTTTTATATTGCTACTACTAACTTGTAGAATTAGTTTGTTTAGTATAGGAATGTTGAGTAATTGAGAGTTTGTAAGTATATTATTGTTTGTATTTGTGAATAGATGAAGCATGTTTTTGGTGTATTTTGTTAAAAGACTTGATAATCATTAAAGCTGGTTTTGTGAAGAAGAGCAGATTTGAAGTAAATATTCGATTGATGATGCAAAAATAGTATTAAGTAGTCAAGATATTTGTATAAGAAGAAGTTTTTTGTATTGGATCATGTAGGTAAATTGAGAAACTTTGCTAAAAATTTTTTTAAGTCTAGGTTTAGTTTATCCTTTCCTGTCTAAAAAAATACCTAAGTATCTAATTGAATCATTGGATTTACAAGATATAATTAGTTGGTTATTAAAGTTTAGAGGATTTATATCTTGAGTAGTATTAAGTAGTGTTTTTCTATTAGGTAAGATATAAATGAGATCTGATTTAAATGGGTTAACTTGTATGTTATTTAGCTGGTAAAGTTCAGATATATCATCTAGAATATTTTAAAGATCATTTTTTGAATTCACAGTACCATACTGTATCATCTATAAAGGCAAGAAGTAGTATTGTTGTGATAGATAGAGTAGTTAAGAAGATTGTTTTTAATGAAGATTGTGATGAAATTTTAAGGAGTTTTGAATTGTATTTTGAATTTATATAGCTAAAAATAGGGTCATAGTAAATTTTTCAGAGTAGTGAAGAATAGGTTTCTTTTTGCTCTATGTCTGAGTATAATGTGATTGAATCAGTTAGATCATAGGCAGTAATTGCTCTGGCTTTTTTGTCTTGATAAAGGAATTTAATAAAGTTTAAACCAGTCTGAAAAATGCTAATACATTTATAGGCATCTAGTAATCATTGAATATTGATTTTGTCAAAAGCCTTGGACATGTCTTGAAAGAATATTTATGTCTCTTTGTTATTAGTTTTGTAATATTTAATTGTATTTAGTAATATTTGTATAGAAATATAAGTTGAGCTATTCTTAGTTGCTGTGAAGTTTAAGTTACTTAATAGGTAATGCTAAGTGATAATTTGATTAAGATAAGTTGTAAATATTTTAGTAAACCATTTTTTTATAGGTTTGATCAGAGAAATAGGTCTAACTTGGTCTAGAGTGAAGTTCTATAAGGATTTTTTTAAAATTAGAAAAATGTTTAATGTTTTTCATAATTTTGGAATTTGTTGTAATATAAGACATTTTGATAAGAAGAGTCAAATTATGTTTTGACCTTTGAAGTTTAGATGTTTTAGATGTTCATAGTTGGTTTCAGAGGGACCAGCAGCTTTTTGGTTAGGAAGGTTATATATAACTTTGTTCCACTCTTCTGGAGTAATTTCTGAGAAAAGGTTAACAAAATATTGTTTATTTTCTGAATATGATTTGTAAAGTTCATAATATTTTATATTTTTATAAATTGGTGAATATGGTAGTTTTTGGAAATAGTTTTGAAAATACAATTATAAAGCTTGTCTATTTTTGTTAGTTAGGTAATAAGTGTATTATTAGAGAGAAGTTGATCTAAGTTTATATTATTATTTGGTTTTTTTAGAAGATTTCAGAAGAATATTTTGGGATTTTGGTAAAAGTTGTTGTTTCTTTCTTCAAGTTTGTTTTGAATTTTTTTTATTGTATTTTCTTGTTTTTCTTTGAGGATTTGCTTTTTTAGCATTTTGATTTCAGTAATAAAGAGTGTTGAGAGTGAAATAGAAACAAAATTGTTATTAGTTAGTGTTAAGTAGAAGGTAGTAGTGAAGTATTTTGTAAATATTTATTAATATATAAGTTATAAGTTTGTGAAAAGTTAGGTTTATTAAGAGTTGTTTTAAGATAAATTGCTTGTTTGAGTTGTTTATATAGTGATATAAGAGAGAATGGTTGTTGTTTATTTTGATAAAAATTGATTTTGATTTTTTTGAATAGAATATGTTTTTGAGCTGTTTTGGTTAAAGCTTTGTTACTTTGATTCCATATATTGTTAAGTTCTAAGTTTTGAGTAATGCTGATGATAAATGTAAAAAGTGATTGAAGGTTTTGTTCTGTATAAGATTGGTAATTTTCTATTTGTTTGTTTGTAATTAGTTTTCATTAGTATTTAGTTCTGGTTTCAAGTAATTGCAACTTTGTTTTAGATAAGTTAATTGTGAGTTCAAGTAATACTATTAAGTGGTCAGATAGAGTGAATGAGTTAGGTAAGATATTAGCATAATCTAGAAGTATAATATAGATATTATTTCATATTTGGTTAATTCTGCTGTAACTGTTGTTATATATGAATGTAAATGCTAAAGTTAAAAGAAAGAAGAGCCTATATGTATCATAGAATTAAAGAGATTTAAGGAGTTTTAAAAGAGAGAGTTCTGATGTATTAGAGCTTTTTGGTGATAATCTGTCAGGTTTGGGATTAGGAACTTTATTTAGACTCTTATAAGAACTATTTTGTAGTTGGTTTGATTAAGGATAGGTATAAGATATAAAAGAATATCTTTTCTAAGTTGTTTTTTCTTTTGAGTTGGAAAATATAGTTGAATAAGTTTGATGTGAAGGTTTTTAAGAAATAGGTCAATTTCTAAAATAAATTTCTTATAAATTTGAATTTTTCGAATATGCTTAGCAAGAGAGTTGTGAATTAATATTCCTATACCATCTTGGTGAGCATTGCTAAGTGTCCAGAAGCATTTGTAATTTATAAATTTTTGAGATAAGGTTGAGAATTTTGCCTTCTTAGTAGATAAATGTGTTTCTAAAATTTCAAAAATATCTATTTAATTTTCTGAAATGAAGTCGATTAGGCTAAATTGTTTGAAATTGTCTAAGAGACCATTGATATTAAGAGTGTGTATTTTGATTGATTTTGTGATATTTGGGTTTTCTGATGATAAGAAATTGTTATTAGTATATATTGTATTAGAAGGTAGATCTAAGTTAGGAGATAGAATTGGTAAGAGAGATTTTTGGCAATTTAGAAAAGATGGTATTTTGAATCTTGTTAAAAAACAGTTTGTTTTAAATAGAACATTTTGAAAGTCTAGGAGTTTTAATTAGTTTCTTGTAAAAGATGGATATAGGCTTCTTTATAGGTATTATTGTTAGATGTTTTAATAAAGATGTTAATGTATTGCTCAGAATAGTATGTTGGATAGTCAGTTTGGATAAATTTTAAAAAGGAGCCTATTGATTGTAGTGTTGGTAAGAGTTGTAAGTTGTAAAATAAGAGAAATTTGTTGAAACATATTGAAGGATTATATAATTTAGATAGATCAAAGATTTGTAAATTGGTTTTTTCTTTAATAGTGTTTGTTGTTAGTGAGTTAATAGTATCATTTAGATCTTCTGTTAATGAATTTTGATTATTGTTAGTAGTGTTTGAGTTTATTGAAGTGTTAATAAAGAGGTTAGGTATATAAGGTTTTTTGAAAATAGATAAAAATATATTTTTAGTAAAAGGGTTCTCAAAAAGATGTGATGAATTGTGATCTGAGAAGTTTGAGTTTCCTTCTATAGATGTACTTATTATATACTTGGTTTTTACAGTTGCAGAGAATACTATAGTCTGTCCTGTATGTTGGGTCTGACTATCATTAGTCTGGTTTTTCACATAATAGTTTCTTCTTGATCAATGCCATTTTTAATATTGTAAAAGTTAGTAAGGCCTAAATTTGTAATAACTTAGTTATGTTAATTAGTAAGCAAATTAGTAAAAATATTAATAAGATTAAATAGCATATATAGGCATAATAAAGATTTGGTAAAAAGTATAAAGTCTACAGAATTATAGGCTTTGCTTATGTCTTAAGATAAGATCCAGTGTTGTTTGAAGTTACAGAAAGCTTTTTTAAAATTATATATATAAGAATAGCTATACTATTACTAGGTAAGACTATATAGTTAAAAGGTAACAAAATTTTATAATAATTAAAGATGTAGTTAAGTCAGTTAGTGAGAAGTTTGATATAGAGTTTTTTAATATATTTGAGTAAACTAATAGGTCTAATATTAGTTAAATTGTTATCAAAAATAAGTTTTTTAGAGATAGTAAAAATTCTTTCTTCTTTTTATTAGTTTAAAATTTGACCAAATATAAGATAGTAATTAAAGAGAACTGTAATTATATTAAGAAATATTGTTTTAGCATCTTTGATCATCTCATAGCTAATACCTAATAATTTATATGCTTTGTTATTAAAAAGTTGATTGATAGCTTCAAGAATTTCTATAGAGAAGAATTTCTTGAGTACTGGTTAATATTATGTAAGGTTAATATTTAATTTAGGTTGGTATTCTTGTTGCCACATTGTGTTAAATAATTGTGATTGGATGTTTCTAGAAGCTGTACAATCATCAAAGTGTTGTTAGATGTGTTGTTTGATAAGTAATAGTTTAGTAATAATGTTGTTTGATTTTTTAATATTGTCAAACTTGACAAAATCTTTGTGTTAATTAAGTATACTGTTGATCATTAATGTTGAACTATTTTGAAGTTTAGTATATTTTTTGGCTATATTATTATTAATTTGTTCTCTTATGTTTTTAACATTTTCTAGATTACATGCATAATAGAGTGTTTTTTACTCTGTATTAGCTGCAGTTATCTAGTCAGGTAGAAGGTTAAGATCTTGGAACAATATGAATATGTTGAAATAAGAAAGAGAGTTGAGTTGATTGATATCTTAATTATAAAATATAGATACAGAAGTATGATTGTAAGTTGCTACTTTAACTTGTCTTATAATATTGCCTAGTTTTTTAAGTTCTAAGTGTAATTTGAATATATTGAAGAAAAAGATATGTTGAAAGTTACAGACAATAAATTTTTTGTTTGGAATATGTTAAAAAGCAGCTGAAATAATACTAATTTGAATTTTATGCCAAGTGGCTTCAAATAATTCTGTAGTATTAGTTGTAGAAGGAATATTGTTATTTTTAAGATTAAATATAACTTGGTTAGTGAAGTTTTGCTAAAGATTTTAGTTTATTTGTTTATAGACAAATACTCCATGCTTAGTTTTGGTTGCTAATCATTGTTTTCTAATAATGGTATAAGGAAATTTCTAGGATAATATTAGTATATTATAATCACTAAGTATATATTAGTTAGTATTATCTGTATAATAGAAAGTTAAGCATCAGATAATAAAATGATTAGCTCAGATATAGGTAATATAACTGCTATATTTGCTACTATGCCATGTAGAGATTAAGAATTATGTATGTTTTGTTAGATTATACATGTTATTATGTTAGAAAAAATAGATAAGTTTAAGTTTGATAAATGATGATTGTGAGTTGTTAAAGACATTAAAATCATCTATAACAATTGGTTATATATTGTTTGTATTTGCTTTTTGAATCTATTATATAATATTGTTTTGAATAAAAAAACTAAGTTGAAAGTTATCACAAGGTAGATAAACTGATATAATGTGAAATTTAAAGTTATGTTTAAAGAAAAGGTTTATTGCAATAGCATATTCAAGAAAGTTAAGTGTTTTATGAACATGTGGTTTAAGATGTTTTTGAATTATAATAACTGTTCCAGCTTTATAATTATTGATACATAATCAATAATAGATAAAGTGTTAAGATTTAGAAAATTTAGTATAAGCATTATTTTGTGAAATTTTAGTTTCTGTAATACTAGCAATATTGATGTTGTGAGGTAGGCAGTAATTCTTTCATATTTATTGTTTTAAGTTGTTGTTATATTCTCATATATTATGTATATATATTAACAGATAAAGTAGTTTGTATAAGTTAGATATAAATGTTTTAGCTTTTAGTAATTGAGAAGTAAATTGTATATAATTATTAAGATAAAGTTAGAAGATATAAGTTCAAAGATGATCTTTGATTAGAAAGCTATATGATTAGATGCAAAGGTAAATAATAAATTAGTAGATAAGGATACTAAAAATAAGTTAGCAAAAAACAGTTAATCAAATAAGAATGAGTAAGTTTAGAGTAAAGTATTGTTTAATGTTATTAGTAGAGATAAGTGCTTGTATAATTCATATTAAAAGAGTTGAATGAGATGATGTTCAGACAAAATAGAATTTAAAAAGTTAGTATATATGAGTAGCTCAGTTTTGTTTTAATTAATAGAAATATTAAAGTTATGCTTAAAGAAATGTTTTTAAAAATAGAATAAAAATTCTCTAAATATTATATAGTGATCTATGATAAGTAGGTTATGTAGTAATAGAAATTTGTTGTAATATATATTTGTTTTTGCAGAAGGTGAAATGTTGAAAACAGGAACTTAAAAAGTTAGATTGTCTTTTACAAGATAGTTTACTGTTTGAAGCTCTGCTTATATAGCTGTGAAGAGTACTATAGTCTGCTCTGTATATTGGGTTTGACTATCATTAACTTGGCCTTTCATGTACTGATTATATTATAAATTTTAGAATAAGTTATAAAAAATTATAAATTTTAAAAAGCTATACTGCAAATTTTATTAATAAACTACTTTTAAACTTTAAGTAAAAAATAATTATAATTGTATTTTAATTTAATTTATATAAAAAAATAATTTTTAAAAAATTTATAAATTTTTTTCTTTTTAATAATTTAGCTTATATATTTTTCAGATTTATTTGTATAATATTATATATTTTTAAAGTTAGTTTTGATATAACTAAAATTATAAAACTATAATTCTAGATATTTTATTCAAATTATTAGAATAGAATATTTATTTTAAAATTTTATTGTTAATAGTTCATTTAAACTTATTTTTTATTAATATTTTAAGAGTAGGATGAATGTAGATCATTTATCATATGATCTCATGTGCTAAAATTTTTTTATACAAAAATTGAGTATATGCTATTAGTAAAAGTTTTTAAGGTCACAATTAAACTTTACCAAAACTTCATAATATATAGATTAAAACTTTTTATTTATCATAATACAAGTTTTGATCCTTATATCATTTAAAAAAAACCTATCTCCATATATCATTAAATTCTCCTAGAACAATTGAAATTTGCCTAGGTAACACAAAAATTACTAATTTTTATTGGTCGGATTTCTATTGTTTACAACTCTGATTGGTCAAATTAATGTAAATCATATAATATCATATGATTTGCAATGTAATTACTATTAAAAATAATCTATGTTCACCCTACCCTTAAATACAATAAATTTAATACTTTTAATTTTTATATTTTTCTTAAATTATATTATTTAAATAATAAAAAGTATATTAACTTGAAGTAGTAGATAAGTTATTAGCTTCAAATAGTAGATTAGTATTCAAATCTCACCTATGATAAAATTTAAAAATTATATCTGTATTATAATAAACTGTTTTTTAATAATCAGTTGGATTAGTGTATTTGTAATCTTTAATTGCATTATCTTAAATAAAATCTTAAAGATTTATACAAAATATTATATTATACATATATAGAAAAATATTAAAAACAGTGTTATATAAAACTTTGATAATAAAATTACTAGATATAGAAAACAAAAAAACAAAAAAACAAAAAAATTAGAAGTTTACTTTGAAATTTTTAAGTAAAAAGTTAATATAAACTTTAATAGTACTGTTGAATTAATAAAGTTTTTAAAAGAAATAAACAGATAAATTAGATAACAAAATATATAAAAAAAGCATATTCATTAACTAAATTGCCAAAATTATCAAAAAAAATATAAAAGTATATTATATTAAATTATTTAAATTAGTAATTTGATAAGTTTTGTTAGTTTTAAGTAGTAATTAGTAAAGAATAATAAAAAAGATATTAAAAAGATAAATATTAAGATTTTAGTAAACTTATAAGAATAAAAATAAACTAATATAATAGTTTAATAAATAATATCTAAAAGTATAAATATTAGTTTAACTATAGCATACTATATAAAACTAAATTAGATATATGTAAACTACAAAAGATTCTAGTAAGTTTTCTGTTAATAATAAAGCAGTTCTAAAGATATCAATATATATTAGATATTTTAGATAAGTATAAACTTTAAGATATTATTATAAACTAAAATAAATTATATATATAAAGAGTTTAAATAGACAAAATTTATAGTTAGCTTACAGGTATAACATCTAGTATAAAACTTATAATAATATATATATAGATTACTTAAATTAAATATTTAAAGTATATGCATACCTAATTGTAATCTTTTATATATGAATACTTTTAAAAGCATCTGTATTTAATAAATTTAAATAAAAATATTATTTTCTAAAAATAAAATTTTCAATTTAAAAAAAAATATTTAAATAATTAGTAAATCTTTTTATCTTATTAAAAATTTTTTTAAAAATACATTTTTTTTAAAACTTATAGTATTAATATTAAGTTATTTTTAAGTATTATCTATTTTAAAATTATCTTTTTATAATCTTAATTTACTTAATATACTATATTATTTTACTAATAAATTTAATAATTAAATATTTATACAAACTAATTTCAAAATATTTTTAAAAAATTTATGTTTTATATAAAAATTTTAAATAAATAAATATTTATTTATTTATTTATATAATATTATAATAGAGATCAATTACATTTACATTCTAATATCTGTCTACCAATTGGACAAGCTATTAGGAAAATCAATATATGGTCAACACTCTAAATTAATCATAGCACATCTTACAACCATATTTTAACATTACAAATCTAGATGGGCCTTAATCATCATAGTCAGTTTAGGTTGTAGATAAAATTGTCTGAGTTTTAATTCTTGCATATAATTTTTATTTTGTAGTTTACAACCTTAGTATATCTTAATATATAATATATTAATATATACAACTAAAATTACTAATAAAGATATTGTTACAGAGTTGTAGCCTTCTTGGTACAATACAACTAAGTAACAAAGTCACTCAGTACAGTGATTAACTATTGCAAATATATATAGGATAGAGGTGTAGTAGTTCACTTTACTATACAGTAGCAGGCAAACAGTTTGAGATAGTAACAGTATATAGATTAACTT
>CAJVQA010006450.1:0-14879 GCA_910591915.1 Cetraspora pellucida | reverse complement strand
AAATAAATTTATCACTTTTATTATTTAAATAAATATTTTAATTTCTTTTTTTTATTTAAATTATATATTAATTATATAATTATTATATATTATTTATATTTAAAACAAAGGGGTGTGGCAATCTGGTGAAGTGAATAGGTTGTCAACTTTTAAGTGACAAATCTAAGGTTCAATTCCTAGAGATGATAAATTTTGGAAATTATACTTGCATTATGATAACTGTCTTTACCGATCAGTTGGGTTTTGGGCATCTGTAATCTTAGGTACACCAAGTCGGGCCCTACTTAACATTGAGAGCTCAGGGCATCTATGCAAAGTGTAACATTATACAGTATATATACATAGAGGAATGTAAAAACCGGTATCGTATAAGGCTTTGGTGCAAACTCATGATAAGACCCCCAGGCATAGAAGGCTAAGAAACTGAAAAGACAGAAACTTATGTGAAAATCCTGAGTAAAGAGGTAGCACAAACTTTCGATGATACCATTGGACTGATGGAAGCCCATGAAACACTTTCATAGAAACTGTCGGATAAACTGAATGACAAGATGTGTAGAGAAGCTATGACCAACCAGGCCACTGGAATTGCCAGAGGAAAAGGATACATAAGTATACCATACCAGGCTATCTGAATTGGGAGTCTGGAGAGTCAGATAGTTCTGAGTTGTGGCTAGTAGGGGATGATAGAGAAGAAGTTGAAAAAATGGATATCAGGATTTGGATGAACTTTACAAGGGTAATAGCAGTTTACTGAGTAACTCTGAATACAAGTGTTGGCCCTGATCATAGCATTAAACTAGGTTAGCAGTAAAAGAAAATACAGCTCACTCTGGTAGGTTTACCTCGAGAATAAAAATAGTCTAAGGATTATAGTCTTATAGTTGAATGTGAATAGATCCAGGTCTGTGATCTGGTAAAATTAATACTAGGGTTAAATCAGAGGGTTTAAATAGAACATCTAAGCAGGAGTGTTAGATACGGTAACTGGTGATGAACCTTTGGACAGACTCCTTAAATAGGTAATATAGAAAAGTTACACATGTAGCCAGTTGTATACTTATTTAATAGTTCATTATAGATATGTCTATACAAAACATGTACCCACTATAAGTATTAATAAAAAGCTCAGACCAAAGAGGTCACCTTAATACTGAAAAAAAAAAAAATTATATTTAAAACATATTTTAAATATATATTAAACTTTTTTTTTTTTTTTTTTTTATAATGCCAATCATAATACTTTATTTAATTAATACTGGATTAATACATTAGAGTTATTATATTCCATTTGTGCTACTATATTACTATATAAACACCCAATATGACATTATATCTACACTTTTCTAAATTAAGACTAGTACTATAGTGTTTCAACTATTGTTACTAATTAAGGTAAGGTTGTAGCCACCTTGTAATACTATATTCCCTAATTTTATCTAACCATAGTCCCCCTATCTACTTCTTGCAGTAATCCATTCCTTCTTCCAAATTAGTTGACTCTAGTGGTTTCTTGCTCTTCTTGTTACCAATTTGGTGTATACAACTTTCTATATATTGGTACTAATTGGCACAGCTGGATTTATCAAAATTTTGGATTATAATCTGCAACTAACATATACTCTTTTTTGTGTACTCCCATAGTTGTAGTACTATTGTACTTTCAATTTGGTATTGCAAGGGGGCCTAAAACCTTGACTTATTATATACGAGTATGGTAATCATCAACAATATTGTGATGTATGACTATTGTTTTGCTTCTTAAGGGTTTATAGTACCTGTCTAAGATGTTTCAATTTTGGTTAGACCAATTCTTTGTCACAGATCTTCTTTGCATGCACCATTTTGTTCATCACTTTAGTTTTAACTACATTAGTATTACCTTTTCAATCAAGTCTTTGCAAGTTGGATACAGAGATGTTGGTGCTATCTCGTCTTGATAGGACTTACCTGAACACTTTTATTAGTAGAACCTTCTGTAATGCTGCTGTCACACATAGTGCTTTTTCTCTGCAAAGTCGATTTTCTTCTGAGAATTCCTAATTTATTCTTGTACTTCATCTTGGAACTTATCACAAGGCTTCATATCCAATTTGGCTTCTATATTAGGTTACAGAGTTAAAATCCTTGAATTTTGTCTCTAGCCCAACTTGAACTGTTGATCTTGTCTGTGGGGAGTTGGCAGCTTAACAATTAAGCTATAGAGCCTAACCTCTTATTAAACATTTTTTAATTAGTTTCTTACAAAGTTATTTAATAGATATAAAAAAATATTTTTATTATATTTTTATTATATATTTATTATATTTAGTAAAAAATCAAGTTTCTGTAAAGTATATCTTTTTAACTAGCAAAGATAGTAAAGATTTAAGCAATATTACTTAATATTGTACTAAAGATAGTAAAAGTTTAAATAACATTAGATATTATTGTATTTGAGATAATAGAGATTTGAACAATAGTAAATAATACTGTACTTGAAGTAATAAAATTTTTTTTATTATTAAAGTCCTTATCTTTAGGCTGCAACTTTTTTATTTAAAGTTGCAAAACATAGATGCCTTTAGAAGCTCTCTTATATTAGAGGTTATAACTAGTTTGCATATACATTTTGGTATTTAATTTAAATAGTCTGCCTATATATTACTATACGGATTCTATACTAAATATTATACCTACAAGCCAATTATAGATTTTGTCTATTTAAACCCTTTGTATATATAATTCTCTTATATTATAGAAACATCTTAGTATATTGCTTATTCAAGTTTTTGATGCTTATTAGTACTCTTAAAACTACTTTATCCTTAACAAAAGGCTTACTAGAGCCTATTATATTTCATACATAGCTAATTTAGTTTTATGCAACATGTTATAGTTATCTAATACTTGTAGTTATAAAAGTTATTTGTTTAACTATTACAATATACTATTTCTATTCTTGTAAAGTTTACTAGAACTTTAATATTTATTTTCTGATATTTTTTTTATTATTTTTTACTAATTGCAACTCAAAATTAACAAACTTTTTGAATTTTTAATTCAAATAGCCCAGTATAGTATACCTTAGTATTATTTTCCTTTGGTAATTCCAAGAACCTGATTGGTAAGATGCTTCTTTATATATTTTGTTATTCAGTTTATCTAAAAATGTTTTATAAACTTTAACTGATCTAATGGAACTATTAAAAGTTTCTATTATCTCTTTATTTAGAAATTTTTAAATAAGTTTTTAGCTTCTTAGTTTTTATAGTCTTCTATACTCAATGTTTTTATCATAAGTTTGTATTAAGTTTTATATAATATTAGTTAAAGCATTTTTCTATATTATATAATGTTACACTTTATATAAATGTTCTAAACTTTTAACAACAAATAGAATCTGACTTGGTGTATCTGGATTATAGCCATATAAGACCAACTAATTAACAAAAAACAGTTATTATAATATAAATTAATTTTCTAATTTTATTGTAAATGAAATTTAAACATTAGACCTGCTACTTGAAAGATAACAACCCAATTACTATACTAGAAACACTATCTTTAATAATAAGAATTATGCAAAAGTAACTAAAAATTATGCTTGAAACACTTGAAGCTTGTATTTAAACACTTGAATCTATGCAAAAATACTTAATATTTGTACAAAAATATTTGAAATTCATGTAAAGATACTTGGAGTTTGTGTAAAGAATGTTTAGAATTCTTATACTACAGCATTTGGCATAGTAATTTGATGCTAGAATATATAAAACTTATGTAGAAGTATTTGGAATTTGTAAAAAAATAGTAATATTACAGATGTTACTTAGTGTCATATAGCTATATCATATTTCTAATAGCCAATTAAGATTCTTTTATTTATTTACTATATAATATAACTATTAACTAACTAACTAATAACTAATAACTAATAATAAATATAATATATAAAATATAATAAAAAAAGAACAGCAATCCTAATATAGTAGTTAGATTGTTATTCTTTAAGCAGTATGTTCAGAGTTCAAATTTCATTAGCAGTAGAAATTTAAAAAACAGTTCTATTTTAGCAACTTGATTAAAGTATTTAAAGTTGTAACTCTATAATTCTGGTTATACCAAAACTAATTTTGAAAGTATGCAATATTATACTAATAAATTCAAAAATATATATTCTTGAATAAAAAAGTAATACAATCATTAATGGTACTATCTGTAAAAATCTTAATTTAAAGATAAAAATCTGAACAAATAATCTGAACAAATAAGAATCCTAAATAAAGATATTTATCAACCTGCTTATTAGTTGAACTATGCATAAAGTTGCATTATGCAAAGCTAACTAAATTGGTAATATAGAAGAACTTGCAAAAATATACAAAGTACTAGTAAGGTTGTAAAAAGAATACTAAAGTTATATAAACTTTACAAAAATATAGTTTAAGAATTATCCTGATTACAAATATATATTGGTCTTAGTTATAGTAATACTAAATTAGCTAAAAATTAGGTAACAAAAGGCTTCAGTAGATTTAGTACAAAGTCAAAGGTTTTTTATATATATAAACTGTCTTAAAGATCTAGTAATTATAATATATTTGCATTAGTAAAAACTGGAGCAGGAGGAGTGTGGTGACCTAGTGAAGTAGATAGGTTGTCAACTCCCAAGTGGCAGGTCTAGAGTTCAAATCTCAGTGATAGTAAAAATTTGCAATTATTTCTGTGTTATGGTTAACTGTCTTCCATAATTGGTTGGAATAAGATATCTGTAACCCGTATCATATCAGCATAACTGAAAGGTCTAGACATTCATGCAAGATAGTACAAAGAAACACAAACTGGTACTGGGTGGTATGAACCCAAGATAAATCCTTAGGCCATGTAAATCATAGGAACCAGATAGGAAGATGAAAGCCTATTTGGAAGACCAGAGTAAAGAGATAACCTGAACTTTCGACAGTGCTACTGTAAAGACTAGACCTATAAAACAAAGCTAGAACTTGTAAAATTGAACAAAGAGCTGGCCTTTGAGAAGGGGCTGAATAGAACCAACCAGGCTACTGGAATTTTTGAGTTTTGAAGAAAAAGGTTATATACTGGCAAATATGTAAACCAGAGGTATATGGTTACAACCTGCCTTTCCAGACTATCTAGTTTAAAAGCTTGGTAGAATTTGAATTGAATACCAAAGTAGTAAAGATATGTTGTAAAGTCAGTACTGAGGTTGGGGTAAACTCTACAAGAACATAGCAGTTAAATGATATGCCCTAACTGCTAATGTTGGTCTCAGCCATAGCAATATCAGGTCAGCTGTAAGAATAGAATACAGAAGATTCTGAAAGGTTTAGTACAAGGTCAAAGGTTCTCCATATAAGTGAACTGCTTTAAAGACTTAGTGACTATGGCATATTTGCACCAGTATCAACCAGGACATCTTGGTAGATGTAGGTAGATGGGTGAATACAGAAACAGAGTAGTTAAATAGAGAACTTACAAGCAGGTTTCAGGTATGGCAGCTAGTGTAGAACTTTTGGATAGACTACTTAAATTAGACAATGACTAAAGTTGTACGAGTGGCTAGTTGTATACTCTTTTTATGATTGCCTTTTGTGGTTGTAATGCAACCATTAGCTGAATGAACTATTAATAAAATTCTGGGTCACAAGTACTCACCTTAATATTTAAAAAAAAAAAAAAAAAAAAAAAAAAAAACTGAAGCAGTTAATAAGATAGATAAGTAAGTAGATATAAAAACCAGAATGTTTAAATAAAGAACTTACAAGCAGGTTTTAGATATAGAAGTTATATAAAACTTTTAAGCTAATTACTTAAATTAAATAATGACTAAACTTGTACAAATAGCTAGTTGTATACTTTTTCTATAATTGCTTTTTGTAACTGTTATAATACAATCACAAAGCTAAAATATATTATTAATAAAAGTCTAGATTATAAGTACTTATCTTTAATATTAAAAAAAAAAATACAATACATATTTAGTTATCAACTCTTTCTTGTAGATCATCAAAACAAACAAAATTAACTAAAATTTAGAAAATAATACTATAAGTTCCTTATATTAATATAGCTTTTTTTAAAAATACCAAACATAATACTGCTAGTTTTAATACTATTGAAAAGTCAGAAGCCACAAATAGCTAACTTCAGTTTTGATACTAGCATAAAGGTGGCAATTCTAGTAAAGACCAAACAAATTTGTTTACTAACTTCAACTCCTACAGACTAGTCAACTGAATCTGTTCCTCTTAAAGCATCCAAAAGGCCATAGATATTACTTATCAAGTATGTTTTCTTTGTTTTATTTCAATATAAAATTTAATTTTGCTGAAACCAAATTACTTGAAAACTCAGAGTTGATTTCAAAAATTTTCTTGACAAAAGTAGAGCAATACGCTATTCTAGAAAAATTGCTAAGCATACATGATCAACCAAAAATTATAAACACCAAACAAACATAGTAGTCACATTTCTGATTTAGAAATTTACAACAATTAGCAAAAAAAAACAACAAACATCAAGTCATATACAAAACTAAATTAGAAAGTAGATAGCCAAACAACAAAAATACAAAAATAGATTGAGCAAATAAAGTAATCGAATAGAGATAATCAACAAACAAAGCCTAATTTAGCAGGTGCAAGAAACAGATAACAAACTGCATAGATACTTGAACTGCAATGAATTAAACTGAATTTTGGAAACATCTATGACTAAAGAACCAAGTGACTTAGAAACCATAGCAAAAAACTTAGCTCTTGATGATTCTCAAAAAATTACAACTAAAGATCTTCTACTATATAGTCAAATACTCAAGGCTCTGAGATATGCATCGGAAGAAGCTAAAACAGTACCAAAAAAAACATCAAAGATTGGGCTAGTAAAATCAAGATAGCAAGCCAAAATCTAGGCTCAGTCGATTACATATTAAGCCTAAACAAAGAAAAAAAAAAAAAAAAAAAATAAGATAGAAGGAATCAAAGAAAACAGTAGAAATGAAGAAGATTAGTCTAACGCAACATCAAAGAAAAGATAACAAATAGAAAATACAATAATGCCATATATGAAAGTGAATAAAGGCTTAGAGCAAATAGAAATGCCAGATACAAGAAAGTTTAAAATAGTAGCACAACAAACAGAAATAATAGGTAAAACTAAAAAGTTATTAGCAAGTGAAAATAACTATATAGAAGGGTCAGATAAAAAAGAGCACAAGGTAAGTCAGGAAACCTTACAAAAAATTATAATCTAAAGTGTTAGAGAAACAACCAAGCAGAAAGAGTTAGAAATTAAACCAGTAGTGACTCGGTTAGAAGACAGCCTCTGGTTATTTAAAAACAGAACCTGTAACAAGAGTGCTTTCTTTAAAGCAAAAATTCTATCCTTTAAGGTTTCAGAGAAAACTAAAGAATACCGAATCAACTATATGAAGTGGGTTCTTAGAAGAAATAAACATATCAAAACAATCGAAGAAGAATTTCAAAATGGTAACAGCTGAGTGGTAGTTGATTTCAACTGTAAATATAGCAGAAAGACATTGAGTGAGTGCATTAAAGGAAAAAAAGGAGAATAGTGTAATCTTATTCCAGAAGAGATTAAAATTTCAGAAAGAAAACCTATTATATATTATAAAAAAAGTAAAGAAATAATGAAACCAAAATACAAAGAAAGATATGATGTGGCCTTATGTTCACAAAAAGAGGAATTTGATCTACATCTTAAAGAAAAAGTAGGAGAACCTAGCTCTAGCAAAAAGGGAAAAGAGAAGATAGAATTTACAAGATATTTGACAATTTGGGACTTGCCAATAAATGTCAAGTATGAAGAAATAGAATACATATGCAGAAGCCTTAGCAGTATACATATAGTAAAAGTCAAGAGATCACAATTTAAAGCATTAGCAATAATTAAGGTTACAAGCAGTAATGATGAATACACCCCATGGTCATTACCATTTAATAATAACAAGTTAGTTTGAGTAACTCAAAGAGAAGAAAACTATAAACAAAGAAATAAACAAAGTTTTTTTACAGCCAAATTACTAAAGCTTCCCAAAGAAGCTTTAGAGGTGTTGCTTCTACAAAGTCTAAAAAGTAAAGGTGCAAAATTGGCATACATTCTTACAAACAGGAATGGTAATACTAAGAGATTTGCAATAATTACATTTGCAAGTCAAGAAGAATTAGAAATAGCACAGTTCAAACTGATAAAATACAACAATTATACAGTTTTTTGGGAAGACTATAATGTTAAAAGAAAGACAAAAAAGGAAACAAGAGCAATCAATAAAAATTACAATAATAAGAGAAATGAAAACAATATTTAGAAAAGAGAATACAAATATGAAAAAAAAAGAAAAGAAAGAAGAAACCAAAATGAGGAAAAATAAAAGTATACAAAAAAGTGATATAGAAGCATCTACAGAAAGGTTACTGCTAAGGATACTCAGCAGACTCGACAAACTAGAAGCACTAAATGAAGATAACAGTACAGTAGTAAGATGAAAACCACCATATTACTCCTAATAGTTGCTAAAGTTAACCTGAAGTTAACAGATATAGAGATGTGTTTCTCTTCACAAGGTCAAGTGCTCATAACAAAAATAATACAAGAAAACACTCTATATTTAAAAGAAAATTCTAAAATAGATAAAGTAGAACTACTGAATATAGATAACAATAAAGAAAAAGGAAAACAAATAAATAAAAATATTTATCAACAAGAAATTAGAAATACTCAACTTAGAGTTCACACAAAAAGAATATATGAAAATGAAAAAATAGAGCTCAAGTTAGCAACATACAACATTAATAGCCTTAAAGCAAATAATCAAAAAATAGAAACATTGTATGAATGGATGATAGATAATAAACTCGATGTAATAAGGCTCTCAGAAACAAACATTATAGCTAAAGAGGGTTTCTTTCTAACAAGAAATCTAGAAGAATATAAAAGTTTTTAGATAAATGCTTGTATAGACAAAAAGAAAGGGTTAGGTGTTAGTTTGCTAATTAGCAATCAGTGAAAAAAACATTTGGAGCAGATAGACAGAATAAACAAGTATATAATTTCAGCTAGTTTCATGTTCAAACAGCTAGAAATTATAGTTATAATAACTTACTTACCACCAAATGACAAAGAAAAATAAAGACAAATCCAAAAAACAATTATAGACAAATACATCAAGAACTTGAAAGAACACAAATAGTGATTATGGATGATTTTAACAATGTAGTAGATGTTAACTTAGATAGACTAACAAAATTAAGGAAAAATCAACCAAAACCAAACTCATTTTTGGGTTGGCTTGAAAGATAAGAATTTGAGAATGCATTTAGATTAATTAATTCAGAATCAAAAGAAGTCTCTTGGTCAAGTTGAGGTTCAGGTTCAAGAACTGATTATATTTGGATTACAGAAGAACTAGCAAATAGTCTCTACAAAGCAGAAATTCAGCTAATGAATATATGTACAAACAGTGATCATAATGCAGTAATAGCATAAATTGAGTTGGATCACTTAATTACACTATACAGTACAGCAGAAATTAGAAGAGAAAACATCAAAAAAACAGTAATTATGTACGATAAAGCAACTGAAGAAGATTGTGATAACTATAAGCAAAATCTCGATAAACAACTTAAAAAAAAAATCTCTATTCACGAGTTGGAAAAGTTTTCTCAATTAAAGGAGGATACTAGAAATCAGGAAAACATAAATAAATGGTAAGACATAATTAGCAATAACATTACCAAAATAGCATACAAATATCTTTCAAAAAAGAAAATATCAAATATAGCATTCAACAAAAGAAAGAAAACAAAAGAAGTACAATTGGAGAAAACACTTACTCAGTTAGGAAGATAGATAAATATTGGAAGAAAAAACATTAAACTAATGTTATAAAATGAATTTTATTATTATATTTTAGTATAGTTTTATGAATGTATATTTTATTATTAATTATTAGTATTATTATTATTATTAGCATTAGTTATTATTATTATTATTTAGTTATATTAGGTAAAACAAATCAATTATAGTGGTTAATGCTTAATGCTTGATGCTTGATGCTTAATGCTTGATGCTTGACACTTAAAGCTTGACATTTGACACCTGACATCTGATGCTTTACTCTAATAATTATTAAGCTTTGATGCTTAGCTTTAATGATTGTTAATAGATATATAAATCCCAAGAATTTTCCCAAGTCAAGCAAGTCACAAACACCTCTCTTCTCTCTACCTTTTAGTTAGTAACTTCTGTAAAGTGTAAAAGAATTCCTTAGAAACAGAAACCTAACAGATAGCCTTATTCCTTTAATAAAGTTATTACCTTTATCTATAAACTATATTAATATTCCCCCTCTAGGATAATTCCTACAGACAAGATCTATTACTCCCAAGTTAATAAAGTTATAAACTGTTGTACTGTCTTAACCAAACTGCCCAGAGAAGGGTATAGTTGCTAAATAATTAAAGCTACTATACTTCCCTCTTGGACACTGCTATAAACCTATAAAGGATTCCTGTAGCTGTGTTATTATTATAGTAAGGAGTTAAAGAAGGCCTTTCTACCGTAACATTTGGTGCCTTCTGGCAGAAAGCAAAAATAAAAGCTAGTTTGATTCCTAGCTGCTAAATAATTTTCATTGAATATATTCATTTCAGAAGATAGCTGCTATATTAATTTTCACTAAACATAACCTGTCTTAGAAGATAGCTGTCGTATTAATTTTCACTAAACATAACTGTCTCAGAAGATAGCTGCTATATTGTTTTAGAGTTAGAACACTTTTCTTTGATTACTCTCTTAGACAAGAGAGAACTTTTCTTTTATGGTTCACACTACTGCTGAACTTCACTACAAAAATATACAAAGTCACCAAAATGCCCATTTAACTGAAACTCATCTTGCTGTAGATGTGCTTCAAGCAACCAACTCAGATTTATCTTGTCTTCAGTGTTATTGGCCTATCTATACTAGTTCTCATACACCTTTTGGAAAATTTTGGACTTGGTATAGAACTAACTTTTACGCTAAGTATCATACTTCTAAAACTCAAGAAAACTTTACTCTTCTTATCAACCTTCCCAATCAAATTACACTTTACCTTTGTGTTCAAAATATTATTTTTAGCTGTCGTTATCAATCTAATATCTTCAATCCTAGAGAAATTGCTCTAGTATTAGTTTAAAAATATACCCAGTTTTTACAAGTTCCTACTTTATTTTTTGAACATTAAAACACTTTTGACCTTCATATCAATGCATTCCAAAGTTTTAGTTTTGAAGAACCTGGTCAATTTAATCAACATTTAAGAGATTTAGGAAGTCCTATTTTACCTCCAACTGAAGAATATAATATAATCCTTACTGCTAATATTCTACTCTTAACTAACCCAGCAGATAGCCTACCTCCTTATAGTGAAATAGCTACTTTTATTGAACACTCTGCTAGTCATTATATTTCTCTTGGTTCACCTTATCAACAGCCTCTTTTAATCAATTTTCCAGTACCTTTTTTACTCATTACTGATAATATTGAGACTGAAGAATATATTATTGCTTCTGTGAATCTTACAGAAACCTCTAGCTCAAATTATACTTCTACTAATTCACCATCATTACAGGCTTTTAAAGATAGTCCTCCTTCTTTATACCTACCTCAACTTGCTTTTTCTCAACTACAACCTATTCTAGTACAATCTCAACTTATTGTTGCTCAACCTCAACCTTAACTCCTTCCTCCACTCCTACCTATTCTAGACAACCTTTCTGACCTACTTGATAACATGGCTGACAAAGCTTTACAAAATGCAGCTACTGCTATTAATAACTTAGCTACTGCTTTAGGACGTGGAAATGAACAAGCCTTACTAACTATAGAACCTTTCCAAGACAATGATACTCAAGACCCACTTACCTAGCTCTAAGAATTTTAAAGGGCTGGTACAGCAAATTATTGGAATGCTGCCTATTGATTAGAACTTGCTTCTGTATATATGAAAGACATTGCTCTAGACTAGTACCAAAGTCTGAACCCTTAGCCTAATGTTTACAATGATGATGCTACCCCAAATCAAAGTTTTAAGCACCTATTCAAAGCTCAATTTAGTACTCCTAAACAGAAAGCAGTTTGGCAAAAACAATTATTTAACATCAAACAAGGAACAGACAGTGTTGATGCTTATATAAATAGATTTAGATCTCTACAAAAGAAAGTAGACCCTACTACAGCCTTTCCTGCTGCATTTGTTACTCAACTCTTTATTCAAGAATTACAACCAGAATATGCTATCAATGTTCAAGCATTTGAATCAGCAGACCTAAATGCTGCCATCACTGCTGCTTAACGATTGGAAACTAGAAAGCTGGACTACATCTTAATATTGAAAAATGTAATTTTTGGATGCAGAGCCTACTCTTCTTAAACTATATTATATCTGGAAATGGAATTGCTTCAGATCCTTAGAAAATAGAAGCTATTCATAATATACAATCTCCTAAAAATGTAATCCAACTTAGATTCTTTCTAGAACTTGCTAGATATTATAGACAATTTATCCAAAACTTTTCAAGCATAGCCAGACCTCTTAATCATTTAATGAAAAAGGATACTGCATATGAATGATGCTCTGAACAACAAAAAGCCTTTGATGAATTAAAAAGAAGACTAACTATTGCTCCTATTCTAGCTTATCCTGATTTCAAGTACCCTTTCATATTAGCCACTAATGCTTCTTATTATAGTTTTGGTGCTACACTCAGTTAAATAGGAAAAGATGAAAGAGAACATCCAATTGCTTATGCAAGTAAAAGTCTTCGAAAAGAAGAAATGAACTATGGTGCTACTGAATTAGAATGTGCTACTATAGTTTAGGCAATCGAACATTTTCATAAATACCTAGGAACTGCAAAGTTTATTCTTATTATTGACCATTATGCTCTTAAATGGTTAAGAACAGCTGAACCTAAAGGACAAATTGGAAGATGGATACTTAAATTACAACCTTATAATTTTGAAATTATTCATAAACCAGGCTGAGTTCATTCCAATATAGATATACTCTCAAGGCTGCCGACACAGACACTACCAATACCATTTTAATGAATTTAGATCAATATATTAACTTATATAATTATTTAGAATCAGACATATTACCTAAAGAGTTAACAGACATAGAAGAAAAACAACTAATTTGACAAGTCAGATATTTCAAAACAAAGCATAAACTATTATATTAAAAGAATAGAAAAGACCTTACTTATCCCCTTAGAGTTATTAAATGAACTGAAGTAGAACTTATCTTATATATGATGCATAAACATCCTACTGCTAGACATTTAGAAACAGATGCCATGTACTATAAGATTGCTAAATGATATTATTGGGACCAAATATATAAAGATGTACAAGAATATATTCGAACTTGTACAGAATGTTAACAATGAAAAAGAGATGAAGAAAAGAACCTTTTTATCCTATTCAAATAGGATGAGCCTTTAAACAAATTGGTATTAATTTAGTAGGACCTCTCTCTCTTACTAAACAAAATAATCACTATATAATTGTTACAACTGAATATCTAACATGATGGCCAGAAGCCTGAGCTGTGCCTAATACTGGTGCTGCTACACTAGCACAATTTATTTTTGAAGAAATAGTTTGTAGACATAGAACCCCAAAAATTATCTTATCTGACCAAGGATAAAACTTCATTAGTGAAACTATTCGCATATTATGTGAAAGGTTTCTAATCAAATATAAATTCTCATCACCATATTATCTACAAACAAATGGCATAGTTGAAAGATTTAACTGACCACTCTGTGAATCACTTGCTAAAGTAAAAAGAACAGATGATTGGAACATTTACATCTTTGCTGTATTATTAGCATACCAAACAAAGAAACATGCTACTACTAGATATACTCTATTTCAACTTATTTATGGTCGACAAGCTATACTGCCAATTAAAGCTTTAATACCTGTTGAACCATCACCAGAAAGTAGCGAAGATATTAACTTACAAAACAGTATTCTGCATAGAGCTTATGAGCTAATAGACAAATTGTCCCAATTGCAAGAGAATGCAAGAAGCAATACTAATAAGTCGCAACAAAAACAGAAACAATACTTCAATGCAAAAGTTAAGGTACAAGAATTCAAAGTAGTTAACAAAGTATAGATCCAATGAAAGGAACTAGAAATGTCAAAATCAGCAAAATTTGAAAATAAATGACTAGAACCATTTATAATTTATAAGAAATTAGGAAATAGTGCTTATAAGTTACGAAATAAAGAAGGAAAAATCTTACAAAACTATTACAATAGTGACTAATTAGCAAAATATTATGAGAAACAGACTTGGGAACCAATAGTTGTTGTTGAAACTTAGCAAATTTCTAGAAGAAATTTAATTTGGAAGGAAGTGACATAATAAAAAACATTTTAAAAATCTCGTATTACATTAAAAAATATATATATAGACAACCTAATTGTACAAATTTCCCTAAATTAACAATTTAGTTATTTAAAAATGAATACTATTATTCTGCAACCTAACACTATTCAGGCCTTAAAAATTTTATTTCCATTTGGAGGCAAGACCCTGCTACTTAATACAATTTAGGAATCTTCTCCCAAAATGTAATACTATCCCTTAGATTGTAGACTTTTGCAGGCAAATTTGCCTGTATAATTGTATTTTTTTGGCTTTGATCTACTTTTTTAAAATATTAAAGTATTTAAATAAAATTTGGTATAATAATATTTGAAAATAACAATAGATACAACAAACTCTTCCCTGTAGATCCCTCGACCAAAAACTCTAGGAAAGAAAACATAGAAAAACTCAGTAACTAGACTAGGAA
>CAJVQA010006449.1:0-14880 GCA_910591915.1 Cetraspora pellucida | reverse complement strand
AAGATTTGTTTATTAATTAAAAGTATGTTAAGCATTAACAAATATAGTAATAGATTTAATACAAACTTTAAGTTTTCTATTGTTGCTTATTTCTTGAAAGTTCCTAAGATGAGTAATTGCATTTCCTGTTGATCTACTGAAAAAGACATATTTTGTACTATATATAGTATCATTATCTTTTTTTCTTAACAGACTATAATGGGAGTGTCTCTATTTACACTTTCTTTAAAGCATTTTCAAATCCAACTTACTTTAAAATGTTTACTTTTAGTTAAAGCTTTCATTTTTTTATTTGAACATTTGATTGAATTAAAATAATTTAAATGTTTTTCTGATATTTTTTAAATAAATAATGCTGAGAACTTTTTTTTAAAAAAATTCAAAGCTATAACCCACCAAATGATACATGTATATATACTTATTTAACAATTATAATTTAAATTTTATTATAATTTATATTCAAGTTTTATATATACCACTAGGATAGCTACTTTATTGCTTTTATATATATATTAGATACTATTTATTTTTCAGAACAGCTGGAATAATAAGCTTTGCATCTTACATCATGTTACTTGTAAAATAAAAGATTTATATTTTTATTAAATCTTTGTTCAATTGTATTTTTTTAAAATTTTCAGATTAAATAACACAAAAGCTTCAGATAATAATTAATAAGAATTATATCAGAGTTTAAATAAGCAGATACATGTTGAATATCCAAATCTAAAATATGCAGAAATTAAATATTAAAATTAACAGAAATAACAATTTAAGAGCTTGCAAATTAAAATAAAACAAGTATGTATGTTAACATTCAGGTCTAAATATACAGAAATTAAATATTAAAATTAATAGAAATAACAATTTAAGAGCCTGCAAATTAAAATCAGGCAAGAATGTATATTAATATCTAGGTCTAAATATGCAGAAATTAAACATTAAAATAACAAAAATAATAATTTAAGAATTTACAAATTAAAATAATTACCTATATGTGTTAATATTCAGGTCTAAATATGCAGAAATTAAATGCCAAAGCAACAGAATAATAATTTAAAAGTCTTAATTTAAATATGCAAGTATGTGCATATATATTAATATTCAGGTTTAAATAACAAAAGTATGATGCCAAAATAAATAAGTAAAGTGTAGATTAACATTAGAGTTCTGCAAACCTAGCACATACTGGCACAAAAAAAATGTTTAAAGAATCTTCTTTTTATATAGTATTATAGTTATTTTAGTAACTAACATCACTAAACAGATTAGGCTCAGATAGTAGCTACTAAAGATGGCACAATAAGCCATACAAAACTATGCTACAAGCAGCATACTATCTGAAGATTCTTACTAGCTTTTCTTAAAGATAAATATCACTATACTAGACTTTATTAGTTCTCTTTTTATTTTACTAAAAGTTAACCTTTTTTTTTAGTAATTTGCTATTACTTATATACCTTATTTTTGATTCAAATTAATTATATTATAATTTCACATACTATTTTTAACTCTTAAATTAATTACTTCATTGATTTTATATACTATTACTAACTTTTAAATTAATTATTTTATTAATTTCACTTATTATCTTTAATTCATAAATTGATTACATATATCTTATCAATAATCATTATCTTATTTTAATAAACTATTTCATACTTGTATAACCAACCAGGTTGCTGAATTTACCAGAGGAAAAGGATATATAAGTATATCATACCAGGCTATCTGGATTAATAATCTAGAATGAAAATGACAGTTCTGAGTTATAACTAGTAAGGAATGATAAAGAAGATGCTAGAAAGATAGGTACTAGGGTTCTAATGAACTTTACAAGAATAAAAATAATGTAATATAGCAGTTAAACAAATAACCTCTATAACTGTAAATGTTAGGTAACTATAATGTGTTGCATAAAACTAGGTCTATATGTGTGAGACATAAAGGCTCTAGTAAGTTTTCTATCAAGGATAAAGTAGTCTTAAGAGTAATGATAAGCATCAGGAACTTGAATGGATATAGCCTTGAGATGTTCTTATAATACAAGGAGGATTGCATATGCAGAGGATTTAAATAAGCAAGACCTCTAGTTGGCTTGCAGATATGGCAACTAGTGTAGAACTTATATAGCATTATGTAAGTGGACTACTTAAATTAGGCACCAAAAGTGCATGTGTAGCTAGTTGTAACCTCCAATATAAGAGAGCTCTTAGAGGCACCTGTTTTCTAACAAAACTTGAATAAAATATTGCATTATCAAGATAGGGACTTTAAAAAAAACTATTTCATATTACTGACTCTTATGCAACTGATCAATCATTACATGCTTATATAATAAATTAATCGCTTAGAATATAAATATAATAAGCATTTTTTTTTTTTTTTAACCTTAAGCAGTTACACTAGTACTTTATTAAGATTCTTGAAACTATATACATTTATAATTACATAGAATTTTCCAATATCTAAGTCTAGCATTACTCAGCCACTCTATTAGTATTTAAGTGCAACCTGCTACACTATCTTAGTTAGAGATAAACTGCTCATTTAACTACTTAAAGCCATATCAGAAGGGTCTTCTCCTTTCTGTAGCAAGCATATCAATTGTTTTTCAAGCTTCTTTCTTTATTCAATTTATTTTTTCTTTCTTCTTTTCCTTTTCTTCTTCCTTTATCAGCTCATCTCTTTTTGTTCTTTTTCCTGACTTTCTTTTGATTTGAGCACCTTTTTTCATTTTGCTTGTTATGTTCATCTTCTTTCCCATTCTTGCACTTTTTACATTGAACTCTCCATATTTGGTCATAGAATGTATTCTATACTGTTCTTGTTATTATTTCTATACATCTCTGTATCACCTGTTTATTAAGAATTTAACTGATCCTTTTTCCCATCTCCTTAGTAATTAGCTCTTTTATCAGTGCTTTTCTATTAATGATTTACTCTGCTTCTGTTTTTCTGAATGTTGCTTCATATAGCACTCGAGGTGGAATTCTGGTTTTTTCATTTTCTTTGAGACTATTCCAAGCTGTTGCTGTTGCTACCTTTTGAATTTTTTTCACAAACTTTTTGTTTATTGCAGCTTGCCAAATGTGTCTGGGTTTCCTTTTCACCTATTTGACATACTTGGCAATCTGTTGTCATATATATTTCTGATCTTCTTTTGTTTAGTTCTTCTAGTGTTAGCAAATCATTCATTATATATTTGATTGCTGTTGCTCTTCTTGTGCTGAGTTTTCTTGTCATGCAGTGTATGCCTTTTGTTCTATTCATTTCTTTTCAAAAACTTGACTAATTATATTGAGTACTTTCTGTTTCTAGTTCTAATGCTCGAATTAAATTTGTTTTTCTTCAACTGGCTCCAACTTTGGTGTCTGCAATTATTTTGCAGAGAAGTCTTATTGGTATATCAACTTTTTTGTTTTCCTATTTTTTATTTTTTATTTTTTATTTTTTATTTTTTATTTTTTTATTTTTTAAAGGCCATACTTGTGATGATACTTTATTGACTTTATATTGGGTTAGCTATTACAACTATTTTTACAGAGATAAGAGTATAGCTAGTCACATATGCAACTTTTGGTTGCCTATTTAAGTAGTCTGCTCTAAGGTTCTACACTACATGCTGTACCTATAACCTACTAGAAGATTATTCATTTAAACCCTCTGATCATCTGCTCTGTCATATTGGAATCCTTAACTAACCCCCATATATATCTAACTGGTATACCATCTGAGCAGTATGATACCTACCCTTTTTGTACTGGTTTCCAGGCCATTACACATTTTAGAGTATGTCACCTGCCAGTAAAGTGCAAGGGGCCTCCTGTTGTTAACTATCTATCTACTTTTAGAACATTAATACAGGCTACCCTTGCAGAGTTTATCTAGACCCCAGTACTAACTTCACAGCATATCCTTAGTACTTTTAGTATATCTCTGCTTTTGAACCCAGACTTCCAATCCAGATAGCTTGGAAGAACTGTAACCTGTTCTTGGTATATTGAGGCCGGCCTAATATCCTTTTCCTCCGGTCTGAAATCTGGTAGCCTGGTTGGTAGTACCTCTTATCTAAGGTTCTTGTCTACCCGAATCCTTCACATTGGTATCTATTTTCTAGGTTTAGCCTTTACAGTAGTACTATTGAAGATCTGTGTTACCTCTCTGCTCAGAATTTCCAAGTAGGCTCTGGCTTCCCAGTTCTACAGATTTATACAGCCTAAGGACTTATTTTAGATTTGCACTGCCTGGTACCAGTTTGCATTCCTTTGTGTAACAGATTACACAGATGCCCCAAACCTGCCAGTCATGCTGGTGTGACTATAGTTACAGGTATCCTATCCCAACTGATTGACAAAATGCCATTGCCATAATACTGTCTATATATTATATAAGTAATTATTCAAATTTTGCTGTTGGTGAGTTTTGAACTCACAACCTACCACTTGGAGGTATGACAACTTATCTACTTTACTAAGTTGACACACCCTGTTTTCCTATTCTAAATGGTATTTTATTTTATTACACTTGATCTTCTCTATGGGTATTGCCATTCTATATATTGCTTCTTTTTTTGCAAGTGCATCAGCTCTGTTATTTCATTTATCATTACTGTAACTCTTAACTTTAACTAGTTTGATTCTGTTACTCTTGCTTTTAATTAAGTCCACAATATTCATTATCTACATTGCATTTTTCTTTTTAAGAACTTTGTCATCTTCTAACCCTTGAATTGCTCTATTAATGTTCCTTAGTGCTGCCAGACTATCTGTATGTACTTCTATGTTCTTCTCTTCTAAAATACTTAAAATAGCTGTCTATATTGCTGCAAATTCTGCTGTTATCACTGAAGGTCAGCCTTCAAGTCCTAATGTTGTTTCTTCTTTTAGCCAGTTTTTTTCATTACTGATCTGTATCTAGCCAATGCTTATCTTTTCTGTACTATTTTCTCTTTTCTTTTTATATAATGCTCCATCTGTATAAAAGATATCTAATTCTTGCTTTTTGATTAATTCTATTTTATATTCTTTTATTTGTTTTAGTTTAATTAGACTTTTTTCCTTTCTCTTTCATTCCTTTATTGTTCTGTTTACTAGTATCTGTTCTAATGTTGCATTAATCTTATTACTGCCTTTTTCTACTAGTGTTTCAGGAACTGCTTTTATACTATTGTTTCATCTTATCCACTTTTCGCAATTCTCTGTTGATTGTTCTGTTTTATTTTCACACCCTTTACATTTGCTTGTCTCTATATATATTTTTCCTTTTACCTTTTGCAAAAGCCAATGTTCAGCTAAAATCTTTTTTTTTTTTTCTTAATAATTTGCTAAGTTGTTGTTTATGTTTTGGCTCATGTATGATCTACTCTTTTTTTTTTCTGTCTTCTGATATCTTTGTCCAATTAATCGATAGTGCCTAAGTATTGTAGCTATTAATCTTGTATTGATCATGTATTTTTTTGCTTGTTTGTATTATTAACATCTTTTCTTTTATTTCATTGAACTATTTGGCTTTTTTTCCTTTACATAACAACCCTAAAAGAATTTTGAGTTGTTTCTATATAATTAAGCTTTTACCTTTTATATCTATGAGCTGGTTTAAGTATAGTAAGCCCTATTTGTTTATTGTACTGCTACTTGCTATCTAAGATTTGGTTTTAACTAAGTCTCTTATTCTTATTCCATGATCGTAAACTTTCCACAAATGGCTTTCTGTTTTGATGCTTATTTCCATTTCTTTTGCTTTGATTACTGTTTAATAAGCCAAATTGTGTTTCCAATATTTTGCTTCTTCTGGTCTTGTATTAGACTTCTAAATGTCTTTTACTAAACCAGCTTTCTGGCATTTTTGTACTATTCTAAGCTTTGTTAGATCATCCAAATGGTCTTTTCTATTAAGTCTTTTGAGTAAACTACTTATTTGCTTTGTTGCTATTTCCTGACTTAATGATTTACAGTTTCCCAAATCTTTGTGCTCAATTGTACAGTTGTTTGTAACTTTTATCATGTTGTATTTATGTTTGGCCAAACATATTATCGATTGGTGAATTCTGTCAATCATCTTTTCTGACATTTTTGTTAACTGCAAAAGGTAACCTAATTTTGGGATTATTACTATATTGTTTATGTATGTGATTTGGCTCATTGTTATTTTTTTATATCTAAGATCTTAGACTGTTTGACTAACTATTCTTTTTGCTTTTTTGCAGACTAGTGATTCTCTTATTTTGCTGTTTAGCCAGATCTCTAATGATCTTACAATTTTGTTTTTTGGTTCTTCAACTATTCTACTCTGTCCAAATATAATTTCTCTATCTTCCTTTCTTAATCTAAAATTTATTACTATGAGCTTTGACTTTGCTCTATTTATTTCAATATTATTTGCTTCAAAGAACTCCTCTGCAATTTCAAGAATTCTTAGCATTTGGTCTTTGGTATTTGCGATTCATGTAGTATCATCTGCATAAGCAATTGCTACTTGTCTGTATTTTGTAATACAATTAATGTTTGTATTGCTTGATGTTTCTTGTTCTACAGTATAGCCTAATGATTTGTTTTCTTGAATTCTTTCCAATAGTGGATCATAAAAAAGCCTTTATATTAGTAGAGAGATTACCTTTTTTTGGTCTATACCATCTCTTGCTGTTATTTCTTCTGTTAGTCCATAAGCTGTAATTACTTTCAGTTGTCATTTACAAAAGAAGTTGATAATGTATCTTATTGTTTTTGTGGTATTTTGACTCTTTTGAGAGCCCACCTTAGGCTTTCTAGTAGAACTGAGTCAAATGTCTTTTTCATGTCTTGCAAAAGTATCTATGCTTCTTTATTTTTCTCTTGTGCTTTTTCTATTATCATATTTAGTATATTTATTGGTTGCTTTGTTGAGTTGCTAGGCAAACCTGCATAATTTGGACCTTTGAGTATTTGTCTCTTTATAAGTATCTTGGCCAATCTTCTTGTTACCACCTTTGTAACTAACTTTCTAAAAGTCTCAATTAGTGCTATTGGTCTGATGTTGTTCAGATTATATCCACAGTCTGCATCTTTAGAAATCAGATAGACTTGTGCTATTTTTCACTTCTTTGGCATTTCATCTGTTTTTAGAACCAGATTTGCAAAAGCTCTAAAATCTTTTATGATTTCTTTTCTGCCTGCTTAATTAGAATGTAGCTTATGTCTAAGATTTTAGAGGCTGTATTGGTTTTGAGCTCTCTTATAGTATCTTCCTACTCCTCTTCTTCTATTTTTTCTTCTAACTTTTCATACCAAGATTCTTGGATTTAATCTCTTGGGCTATATATTTCTTTCTATTTTTCTGACATTTCTTCTAGCTTGGTTCTTTGTTTTCTGAATTGGTTCTCAAAGTACATTGTCAAACCATTTATAACAGCCTTGGGCTTTGATGTTAAACTGACTTTTTTTTTATTTTGGACTATGAATCTGTCAAGAATTATCATTTTGTATGGCTTGTTCAATAGACTAGCAATCATTCGTCATTGATCAGTTTTAATCATCTTACATCTTCTGTTTACATTTTTTTCTATTTGTTTTCTTTAAACTCATTCTCAATCCTTTTTTTCTGTTCTTTACAATTTCTTGCCAACCTTTTATGTCCTCTAACCAAGCTTCTAATCATTGTTTGTATAGCTTTGGCAATACTACTCCTATTTTTTTGCCAATGTTTTTAAGTTTATTATTTATTTCTTCTTTTTTTTTGTTTTCAATTACTTGGTTTCTTCTCATTTTTGCCTTTTTTATTATGTGTTGTAGTTCAATTGTATGTCTACAATATTGTGACTTCTGTGCTGATATCTTCTATTTGTCTTTGTATTAAATATTTTCTTTTTTGGTATTTGTTTATTTGCTGCTTCTATTATGGCTTCTTTTATTGCATTACATATATAGTTCAGCATGTCTGCCTCATATATACTGTTTATTATATCCTTTTCTAGTTGCTTCAGTACTTTTTTCTATTCTAGTTGTACTTGAAGCTCTTTAGCATATTCTTCCCAATCCTCTTGTTTTGCTTCCTCATATAGGTATATTGTTCTCATTTGGTCTTTATATTTGATTTCTGCACAGCTATAGTTTGTGATCACATGCTCTACCTATATGTTCATTGTTATTATTCTGTAGTCACTATCTGTTATGTTTTCTGCCTTTTCTATATTGGCTTCCTGTAGGCCAGCTGCAAGTATTTCTGATAATCAGATATAGTTGATTCTTGTTGCAGCTTCTTGATTTGATCATGTATATGCTCTCTCTATTGGATGCAAGCTTCTAAAAGAGTCTATAAACTCTTGCCTTTTAAGCCAATTAAAGATTGGTAGTCTTTTATACTCCAATGTTTGTAGATTCAGTCTATCTAGTATATTATCAACTGTGTGATTGAAGTCTTCTAATATAACTACTTCTGTATTTTTTTTCCTGTTTGTTACTATTTTTATGATTTTTTGTTGTATCTTTTTAACTATCATTTTGTCATTTGGTAGAATATATATACTCACTACTATTAGTATCAATTGTTTGAAGTATAGCCTTACTTCTATTATATATTCATTAAATCTTTTAATTGCTTCAACATGTTTTTCTCAAGTTTCATCTATTAAAATCCCAATACTTGATTCTTTTTTCTTGTTTACTATCATACTTGCCCAGTAACCTTTGAATCTTGTATTAAGATTGTGTAATGAATTTTTCCTTTTTTTTCTATAATGTTTGTTTCTGTTATGCTCAGAATGGCTACTTTTTCCTCTTTTGCTCAGCCTAGCAGATTTTCTAATTTCCAACTTCTGGTCTTAAGTTCGTTAATATTATGATATGCAATTTTTATTTTTTTTCTTCCTCTTTTCTATTTTTTTTTTAAACTTTTGTATCTTGTCTCTGCACTTTCTTCCTTCTCTTTTTCTTTTTTTTCTTTTTCTTCTTTTGGATTAGAAGATTTATCTTTATTTTTTTCTTCGAAAGTTCTTCTCTCACTATGCAAAAAGTTTTCAATCTTCTCATTCATATTTGTAAGTTCAACTGAGGTGCCCTTAGGAGTAATTAGCTAGGTTCTCCCTAGCTTTGTCTTTTGTTTCTTCTAGTCTTTCTAGTTTCTTCTACATTCACTCTAAGATGTTTTCTATATATAACTTTTTATCTTGTCTCTGTGCTTCAAATTCTTCTGTTCCTTTTTCAAGATCTTTTTTTTTTTCTTCTCTTGTATTTATGTCTTTTGCTTGATTTCTTCTGTATTGATTTTGTGATTTGCTTCTTTCTTTTAACATAGTATCTTCATGACTTGCACTGTTTTTGTTCCTATTCTTGTTTTAGTGAGTCTTGTTTCTTTGTCTTTCTTTGCTATATGTATTCTCTTTTATATTAGAGGTTTGGCTAATCTGTTTTGACTTCTTCCTCTATCTACATTAAGACTTTCTTTTTTCCATGTCTCATTTTTCTCTTTGTTAATCCAATAAACTCTAAAGTTGTTATACCAAATTGGTTTCATTTGAGCTGCAATCATGTCTTTTTCTGTCACAAACATAACTATTGCTGTTCTTTTTTGATTTTCATTTCTATTTGGAGGAATGTGCACTGACTTTGCATCTTTGCTTCTTAGGCACTACAGTAATAAAACTTCTGAAGCATTTTTGGATAATTCAAAAAGCTTTGCTATATATTTTTTTGTTTTTTTTTTGCTTTATGATTTTCTTCTTCTCTGATTACTCATACTAGTTTATCATTATTAACTGGTATAGTTCATAGAATGTCTTCTTCTTTGGTGTCTTCTATCTGCATTATAGCAAGCACTTTGTACTTGGATCTTTTTATTTTTATAACTTGGGCATTTTTAAATCTTCTACAGATATATTCTAACTTTCTTCTGTTGATGTCTGTTGGCAAGTTCCATATCATTATATATGCTTTGTTATTGGACTGTTTATCCATCTTGTAGTTGTCTAAGTCTTTTTCAATCTTGTTTTCCTTCTTGTTGTATATCCTTTCTTCATTTTTTGTCAAACTGTTTCTTCTTTTTTGATATTTTTTATTGTATAATCTTCATTTTTCTTTTTTGTCTTTCTGCTCTTCTGGTATTAGTTTGTACCAATTCTCTTTTTTTCTGCTAATTCTTTAAATTGCCTTATTTCTACCATATTTGTAGTCAAAGTCAACCTTTATTCACAAGTTACCTTTTTTAAAGACTTCTTTAATAACTTTAACATGTTCATTATTTTTTAGTGATTACTCAATGAATTTTATATGTTCTTTTTTTGTTGTTCCTGGCACATTATGTGCTAGTATGTTGGCAAGTAGGCTGTTATGTTGGTTGCAATTTCTTTTGCTTAGTGCCCAAATACTCTTCTCTAATGGTTCTCCTACTATGTCTATTTCTCTCTTAATTTCTAGTTTCATTTCAAATTGCATGTTTGTCTCTTTTGCTGTTATATTATGTTTTGTTTTTTTCCAGTTTGCATCTGCACTTTTTTGCTCATGTTTTTCTTCTTCTGTGTCTACTTCTGCTAATGACTCTTGTTTGATTTCTTGCATTATTTCTATTTTTGCTAGTTGAGGTTGCTTTATTGCTATGTTGTTTGTTTTTTCTAGAGCAGGTTCTATTATTACTGTGTAGTTACTTTGTTCTACTATTCTTGGTTTTCTTTTGACTGCTCTTTTTCTGCTTTCTCTATTAGCTCTCTTGTTAATCTCAATAATGCAACCTTATTTGGACTCTGTTCTGTTAGTATAGTGATAATTCAGTCTTCTCTATCAGATATAACATATATCTTACCTGCCTGTTTAAGGAATACCTTATTGTGTATGCTATTAATAGCCCAGTATGCTCTTTTGATATATGTTGTCATTAAACTATTATCACATCCTCCTAATGTATTCATATTTTTGCTTTAAGTTGTATACATGTGCACTCTATTTGGTTTACATGTGACTGGTTTGTTTACTTGTTTATGTTCTTATAACCAAAACAGATCTGTGATACGGGGTTAATACCAATTTCTCAAAATTTTGTTTTTTTACATAGTTTCTTTAAGAAAAAGCTCTTGTTTTCCTTATTACTCTTGTTAGTTAGCTTATTTTTGACTGTTTTTTCTTTATTTGTACCTTTTCTGTGTACTCTTTTTTTTTTATTAGGCCTACTAGAGAGGTTCGAATAGCTGCTATTGTGTAAACTTGGTTTTTGTTTTTTTGCTAAATTTGATTTGAGTAATCAGTAGAGAGAGTAAATAGAATAATTATTATTACAAATATAAAAATATTAAAAAATATTTAGTTATCTAAACTATAAACTTATATAATAATTTATAAAATAGGAATGATATGCATTATTGTTCATTTGTATTTATTTATTTTTATAATTATTTTATTTTAATTAAGTTATCTATTTTAAATTAAAATAGAAAGTATACACCTTTCTATTAATATAATAAGTAATGCTGTTTTAAATATTTTAAGAATTATTATTTTTTTTTTGCTTTACTAAGATCATTTATTATCAGTAACTATTGTTTTTATTGTATTTTTAATTATATTTATATAATTTATATAAGGCAAATATACAACTAAGCATATATGCAACTTTTGGTTACTTATTTAAATAGTTTATTTGCAAGTTTTATATTAGCTATCATATCTGTTATTTGCTAAAAGATTATCCAATTAAATACTGATTTTTTTTTTTTTATTTATATAATATCAGAATAAAAACTTTGTAAGTATATAGAAGCATTTTCTATATTAAAGATTTCTAACTATATTTGTACTACTTAATTAAGAATATTTTTTTAAGACACCTAATATAACATTACACTTCCTATTTTCTAATAAGTGTTATGATCAATTAATTTATCAATTTCTAGCTAAAATAGGTTAAAAGGAATCTAAGGTGTTTGTCTTATTATTATATAAAGTAGAAAGTTAGTAAGTAACCTTAAAAGAATTATTTTTCAATAGTAGAAAGATTGTTATTAAGTTGAATTATAGTTGAGTTTGTATTGGATAATAAAGTTATAGTAGATAAAAAAAGTCTATTGCATTTGCTTTTAGAGATAATATTATGAGCAGTTTCTCATTAATATTGTGCAATTTTATGAAAAAACCAAATTTTGTTAAAGAATCAAAATAGAAGATTGTTGGATAAGTTTATAAGAAGAGATGTAGTTTGTTTATTTATAAGTATTTTAATATTTTTAAAAGTTGTATTAGGTATAATGCCAACAAGTAGGTTTAGGATATAATAATATTGTGTTAAATGTAAAATGAAGTATTGTGTTTAAAAGAGTAAATGATGAGATAGATGAAATATTGAGTATTATTAGAATATTATCAAACATATTAAGAAGTATTTGTTGTATATCTAAATTGTTTTTGTTATATTGCAATCAGTGTTGGCAAATAGAACAATAGAACAAAAGCTTAATTTTTTGCATTTATATAAAAAATTTTTTTATTAATAAATTGCAATTATTTAAATATAAATTGTTAAACTATTAGTAAAGTAATAAATTTAAAATATTTTTATTTAATTAGTAAAATTTAATAGTAAAAATTATAATAGAAAAATGAAAAAAATAAATAGAATTAGAAGCCAATAGAACAAATATAGTAAATGTGACAACACTAATTGCAATATATATAAAGTATCTTCTATATTAGAGCATTGACAGCAAGTTGGAGTAGTATATAAGTATGAGTAGCATATATTTAAGTTTTGCATAGTAGGTAAGTTATTTGTTAGAATTTTAATATAAAAGAAGTAAAGTTGTAGATTATGTTCCAAGAAGTTTAATATTTTAAACATTAGAAACTATTCAATATTAGGTATATTGTTAAAGAATTTAAGTGATGACCATGTGTTAAGTTCATTGATTATAATAATATTTTTAACAAATATATGAATTTTGATAGGAATGTGATGATTATTCTATAAGAAATAGGTGGGTGGGTTAAAAAAAGAAAGTTGTATTTTTAAAATAGGTTTGTTAGTATCTTGTTTTGCTAATAAATTAGCTTGAATGTGAAATGAATTTGTAGAATGAGATTTAACTTTAATAAGATTATGATTAATATTTTTAATTGTTTTTAAGAAGTTAATTATAAACAGAATGTTCCAGTTTTTTTGTTGAATTAATTTGGTTAAGATAAATAAAGTAAGATTTTTGATAGCTGTTAGATTATTAATATAAATATTGAGTAAGATATTAAAGAGTATAGTAAGTAGGATAGATATAATTGATATTAGGTCTATGCAAATAGAATCAAAAGAGGGTTAGGTTGCTGCATTGAATTTGATTAAAGTATTTTCTTTACAGATTTATCAAATATTAGACTTTATAGAAGGTGTTTTTAGGTTTTAAATAGAAGCATCTGTATAGAAGTTAAGTTCAGTTAGATGTTAATTTTGTAAGAGAGAGTTGAGGTTAATAAGTTGATTTTAATAGTTGGTAGAGTCAGTAGTTTGTTGTATAAGTTAAATATTATGAGTGTATAAATATATTTGGAAAAATAATTAGTTAGAAAGTGGTATTGTAAAGTTGATAAATATGTAAATTAGGGCCAAAATTTTTTTATAGTCAATTTGTAGAATGAGAAGATTATTGTAGGTTTTAATTTGACAATAAGAAAGATTAAAACAGTTAAAATTTGTTAGTGATGATAAGATAATTGGTTTTAGATGAATTTGGTTTGTAGAATATTTATTTATTATGTAATATAAAGAAGGTTAAATATTGTTATATTGTAAAAAGATAATATTAGAGTTATTTGTATGGTATAATTGAAAGAATGAAAAGTGTTGAAGATTAGATGGTATGTAAAAAAGATTTAAAGAATTTAAAAAAGAGTTAATAGTTAGTAAATTTTGATAAGACCAGATAGCAGAAATTGTATTATTATATGCAGTTTATTAAATTAGAGTAAACCAAGAAGGTTGAAATCTTTAATTAGTTTGTTTGTTCATAGGTATATATTGTTTCAGGAAAAGAAATAAAAGTTATTAGCAGTAATGATTTGTTTAATATAAAGGATTTTATTGTTTTTAAGACTATTAAGCATTGAGATAGATGGGTTTAAAAGGAGTATGTTGTATATTAGGTGAGAATTAGTTAATTGTGTTGTAGTGTTATTAAAAATTTGTGTAATATTAGAAAGTATGATATTGTTTTTTGCGAGTTGTAAAAGATAGAATATTAAAGTATAGTTATATATTTTATGATAGTATTTAATAAGTATATTAGTTGATAATTTAGAATACCATATTTTGGTCAACCATAATTTGATGCAGATGGTTCTAATATTGTGAAAAAATGTATTAGAATTAAAGATCTGTTTGATATTTGATGTACTAACTTTTTAAATAATATTGTTAAGTATTAAAAAATTAAAGATAAGTAGATTAGTTAAGATAATATTGTTGGTGTTTTTTGCTAAAGAGAGCATCTTTTTTGTTTGAATAGAAAGTAATCTTGAAAGTTTGGTTTGATTTGATGTATTAATAGTAGTAATTTGAAGAAGATATTCAAGTAAAGGTTGTAAAACAAGATTGAAAAGAGAAGGTATTTGTAATAATACAAGTTTTTTGTATTTAATAAGTTAAAAAAAGTTTTCAATTTTGTTGTTAATCATGTTCATAGTAGGTTTTGTTAGTTGTATCATTTTTATTATAATATATTTCAAGATATCTAATTATATCTTCGGGTTTTTTTAATACAATTAATTGGTTATTAAAAGATAATAAAAAGGTGGATATATTGCAAGATTTTGAATGTATGTGTAATAGATCTGATTTATTTGAGTTGATTTCAATGTTATTTTTTTTTTTTTTTTGGTATTAAGGTGAGGCCTTGCTTATATTTTTATTAATAATTTAAAATAGTTACATATATAT
>CAJVQA010006448.1:0-14884 GCA_910591915.1 Cetraspora pellucida | reverse complement strand
GAGAGGCACTAATTAAAGGTCTCATTCCAAGAGAAATACAAGACAGATTGGGACAGCTCCTAAATACAAAATCAAGGTAGCAATTTATAAAGGTAGTAGCAAGAATGGCCTGGGATACATTCTATGAACAAGTATGGAGAATCTGATGTGAGAAAGTTAATGAATAGGAGGAAAATAAAGGAATAACAGGTAGGATAAAAAGAAGGAAAGGAAAAGAAAAGGAAGCACCGAAGAAAAAAGGAAAACTAAATCAGCAAACCATAGAGGAGAAAGACAGAAAGCGAAAGAAAAAGAAAAACAAATCAGAAAAGAAACACAAAAAACAATTTTAGGGCTCATTATGGAAGGAAGAAGACTCTTTTATTATGGACTTTAAGTAGTTGGATAAGCAGCTTACTTCTGCATGAAGTAATGCAGCAGGTCACACTTAGGTACCATTAGAGTGGCCGAGTGATGCTGGGCTTGGTAGTTAAAAATATTTATGTAATTGCAAATGTAATTTCAAAATCTTAATAAAGCACTAGCATGACTGCTTAAGGGAAAAAAAAATAAAATAAAATAAAAAAAAATAAAATAAATAAAATAAATAAAAGAAAAAAAATTATAAAACTTGTAATTTATAAATATCAAATAATTATAATTTTAAGTCTATATTAGGTTTAAAAATTATAAACTATACTAAATAAAAATAACTACTATTTTTTTATTTACTTAGATTATTTAACAAAAAACTATAATAGAAAAAAAACTTTAACTTAACTATAAAAAATTAGTATATAGTACTAGTTAGTTTAAAAGCAGTATCAACAGATTTTTAGTAGATTAAGACATATGTATAATTATATTTGTATTAATATTATTTCTGATTTATGCTATTAATAAACCTATTTGAAAAATAAATATTATTAATTATATTTGGTAATTTATATATTGATCTTTAGAAAAGATTAAACTTAATTACTTATTTTTTATAAAATTTTTTTTAAAAAAAATAAAGACAAGAGATAAACTAACTTTATACACTTTTTTATTATAAATTACTAGAATTTTCAAAATTATATAAGATCTACATTTATGATTTATTATTTGTAAAAATATTTTTTGAGCAAACAGTCTTATTGGCTCTCTATAATTTTTTTTTACAATTTTATCAGAACCTCTTATATATAGTTGTTTTTATATATATATATATATTTTTTATGAATCAAAAATAGAAAGAACTTATTGTAAAACAGTGCAACCAAATTGTTGGTACATGAAAGAGTAGTATAAAGCTAGCACTATTGTAAAAACTCAAAAATTGCCTAAAAGTACTATCTATGATGTAGTAATATATTACAAAAAGATTGATAAAGTAAAACTATCTCCTTGTTCTAAAAAGTTATCTAAAATAATAAAACATAATATTCATCATCTGGTTTAATTATTAAAATAGGATAAAAAATTCTTTTTAAATATTTTGACTAACAAATTGTAGAATTAATATCTACTGAAGCATCTATAAGTATTATATAATACTACCTTTACAAGAAAAAGTTTTTTGGATAGATTGATAAAAGAAAACTATATATTGATGAACCAAATTATGTATTTTATTTACAATAGACAAAGGAAAGAAAACATTGAAATAAAAAATAAAAAACTATTATTTGAAGTGATGAATTATGCTATGAAGTTTTTAGAGATGACAGCTATAGGTGCATTTGGCAAAAACCTAAAAAAAAATATGATATTGATTGTTTGGTCCTAATATTTAGATCAGGTTGAAGAGATGTGATAGTTTGAGAATGTTTTAGTTTATATGATTTAGAATCTTTAGTTTAAGTTTATAAAAAAATAAATTCACAAAATTATATACCAGTTCTTGAAAATTGTTTAGTACTTTATTTAAACAATTTGAAAAATATAGTTAAACCAAAAAAATATATATTTTAAAATAATAATGCTAGAATCTATAGCTTAATTTTTACTAGAAATTGGCTTGCTAAAAATAATATTAAAGAACTTACTTGGTCTTTATGCAGCCCTAATCTTAATTATATTGAACATATTTGGGATAAATTGAAATATCATATCTGTAAACGCATCTTTCTACCAGACAATAAATTAGAACTATTTAATTTGCTGCTAAAAAAATAGTTTAATTTGGATGTTCTGTTTTAAAAAATCTTGTTGAAAGTATGCTCTGGCATGTTTATATTGTAATTAATGCTAATGAATACTCTATCTATTATTAAACTATTGTAAATAATTTTTTACTTTGATAGCTAATAAATAAAAAAAATAAAACCCAAATTAATATATAAAATGCTAAAATTTTGCTGTTAAAAAAGCTGTAAAAAAAAGATTTTTATACATTACTAATAAATTCAGTTAATTTATAGTAAAGAAGTATAGCTTTTGTAAGTTTTTAACCTTTTTAAGTATACTTTATAGGTTTTATAATTGTATAGAATTAATATTTAACTTTGTTGTTTATTTAATGAAAAACTTTAACTTTTACTAATTACTTTTTTTATAGTTTTAAAGCACTTTTAAACTATTATTATAAAACTACAACTTTTTTTTAAATTCTATTTCAATATCTAACTATATATATATAGTACTTCAAAAAACTTTTTATAAAGTTTAATATTTAACTATATTATTTTTCTGTAGTTTAACTTTTTAAAAAGTTTGATTCAGATAATTATTAAAAAGAATTATTTTATAGTTTTTTTTTCGTTTTTAAAGTGACTTTTTTTAGTCTTTGACTTTATTAATACTTTTGTTAAACATTATAATGAGTGTACAACTGGCTACATGTATAACTTTTCTATATTACCTATTTAAAAAGTCTGGCTAAAGGTTCTTCACTAGTTGTTATATCTAATATCACTGCTTAAATGTTCTATTTAAACTCTCTAATCTAAAGCTTTTATACTAACTTTACTAGATCACTTGTATCTAGATCTTTATTTTAATCTTAGAACAATTTTATCCTCAAGACAAACCTATCAGAGCAAGCTATATATTTTCTATCTACTGCTAATCTGGAGTTTCTACTATGGCTAAGACTAACACTTGCAGTTAGGGCTATTTATTAAATTGCTATTACCTTTATAAAGTTCATCTAAACTCTAGTACCTGTTTTTCTGATATCTTCTTTATCATCTCTTACTAGTCACAACTTAGAACTGACAGACTTCTTAGACTTTTAATCTAAATAGCCTAATATAGTATACTTATATATTTCTTTTCTTTAGTGATTCTGATGGCCTGATTGGTTATATGCTTCTCTACATATCTTGTTATTTGATTCATCTAATAATTTTTATAAAGGTGTTTTATGAACTTCCATCAATTTAACAACACTATTGAAAGTTTGTATTACCTTTTTACTTAGGATTTTCAAATAGACTTCCATCTTCTTGGTTTCTTATTTTTCTACACTCAGTAGTCTTATTACAAGTTTGCACTGAAGCCTTATATAACACTGAGTTTTATATTTCTCTATATATGTATAATATTATACTTTATATAGATATCTTGAGCTTTCAAAATCAGGTGAGTTTTGACCTAATGTACCTAAAATTACAGATACATAAATCCAACCAGTTAACAAAAGACAATTACTATAACACAGTTATAATTTTTAAAATTTATCATCTGTAAGAATTAAACCTTAGATCTGCTATTTAGGAATTAACAATTTATTCACTTACTAGGTTGTCATATCTTTAAATTATTTTATAATTATATTATTATTTTTAGTTTTTTTTTTTTTTTTTTGTTAAAGTGACCTCTTTGGTCTTTTGATTTTTATTAATTACTTATTGGTATTATGATTTAATGAACTACTATAGAAAAGCATACAATTGGCTATATATATAACTTTTCTATATTACCTATTTAAGGAATCTGTCTAAAGGTTCCTTATTAATTGCTGTAGCTAACATCTCTGCTTGAATATTTTACTTTAAACTCTCTAAACCTGTAACCTATATTAACTCATTGGGTTATACTTAAATGCCCAGATCATTATCTTAATCTTAGAACTAATTTATCTTCGAGATAAATCTTCAGAGCCTTCTGTATTTATTTTTATAGCTGATCTAGATATTACTATAACAGAACTAATACTTCCAGTTAGAGTTTAACTATTAAACCACTATGCCCTTATAAAGTTTACTTAAATCTTAGCATTTACTTTACAGCATAATTCTAATACTTTAGTATATATCTAAATTTTATTAAACTTCTAATTTAGATGGCCTATATAGAACTACAATCAATTTATTAATATATTAGATTAGTCTAATATCTTTTTTCTTCAGTTCATTCTAATGATCTAATTAGTGATATCTCTGAAACTTCTAATCTAGAGGTTTTTGCCTATCTGGTTACTAAGACCTGAGTATTTGTTTCTTTAGATTAGCTTTTATAGTAGTGCTATTAAAGATTTGACTATCTCTCTACTTAGGTCTTTTTAAATAAACTTCTTGTTATCTAATTTCAATAGATTTATATAACCATAAGGACTTATCTAATGTTTGTACTACCTAGTTGTTAGTTTGTATTTCTCTATATAACTCCAACATTGCACAGATGCTCTATAACCTGTCAGTCATGCTAATGCAACTATCATTACAGATATTCTAATCTAATTATTAGTAATAGTTACTATAATATAAATATTACATAGGTGATTATCTAAATTTTTCACTATTAATAGGATTTGAACATCCAATCTACCATTTAGAAGGTTGACAACCTAACCACTTTATTAGGTTACTACATTTTTAATTATTATTTTTAGTATAATAATATATAAATATATAATATATAATAAAAATAATACTATATTAATAATAAATATATTTAATTATTTATTGTTTTAAAAAATTTTTAAGTATAATATTTGATAAAAACTATAAAATTGAATATAAATAAAATAACTAATAAAAAAAAATTAAAAATTATATTAATAACCAATATATATAAGAAATAAGACTAATAAATGCAGTAATTATTTTTTAGCATATAAACTTTATATAGTATACAAAATAAAAATTATGTATGTTTTTTTTAAACAAATGTATATATATTATACAAAAATTTAATATTTTATAAATAATGCATATAGTTATAAATAGTTGTTTATGAATTTTCTTTATTTGCTATATAGAAAAGTTTTTAAATTATAAAACATTTGCACAGTAAAATTTAACCAAAAAAATAATATTAGATAGGTGTATAGAATTTATTTAATTATATAAAATATTAAAAAATTAAAATAAATTTTGCAAATTTAAAAAATTTATTAAAAATGTTAATATTTTTTTATAATTTTGATATAGTAAATTATTAATAAGTTTCTAAAATTAATTAAATTTTTATAAAAAAATAAATGCCAAATTAGAATAATATTAAATATATATTAAATTATTATCATAGTATTATTAAGAACTTAACAATATTAATAATTTTTTTATATGTTTTTGTTTGATTATAAATACTTTAAAAATAAATTATATAAAATAAAATAAGTATTTTAAGTATATAAATAAACATTTAAATTGACATATATATTAGAAATATTTTAATAATATAATAGAAATTGCAATACAAAAAATTTAAATAAACAATATTTGAAGTATGATAATTTAGTGAAATGATCAGGTTATCAATTTCCAAGTGGCAAGTCTAGAGTTCAAATTTTATAGATGATGAATTTTAGAAAATAGGTCCGTATTATAATAACTGGCTTTGTTGATCAGTTAGATTAGTATATCTATAACCTTTAATTGCACTATCTTAAATAGGATCTCAGAACATTTATGCTAAATATAATGTTATACTCATATAAAGGAATGTTAATAACCAGTGTTGTATAAGACTTTAATGCAAACCTATAATAAGACTACTAGGTGCAGAAAGTAAAGAAATCAAAGAATCAGAAATCTACTTGAAAATCCTGAGTAAGAAGGTAACACAAAATTTTTGACAGTGCTATTAAACTAATAGAAGCCTATGAACCACTTTTAAAGAAATAGGCAGATAAACCAAATGACAAAATATATAAAGAAGCATATGACTAATTAGGTTGCTAAAATTATTGAAAGAAAAGAATACTAAGGTATACCATATCAGACTATCTGAATTAGAAGTTTAGAGACTTCCATCAATCCTAAGTAGCAGTTAGTAGAAGATAATAAAGAGGATATCAGAAAGATGTGTATTAGAATTTTGGATGAATCTTATACAGGTCAAACAAATGAATAAAAGATGAATAATAGGTAAATAACAGAAAAAAATTCTGTTATTATTCTATCCTATATCTATTAAATAATAGCAGCATAACAGCAGAATAACAGTAAAATAACAGAAGGTTTGTCAATATGAGTAATATAATAGTAACATAATAGCAAAATAATAGAACAGTTCTATTATTTTACTTTTAGTCTTTGTAACTAAAAGTAAATAATAAAACTGTTCTATTATTTTGCTATTATATTATTATTATATTACTCATATTGACAAACCTCCTATTATTTTATTGTTATTCCGCTGTTATGCTACTATTATGCTGCTATTATTTGGTGGATATAGAGTAGAATAATAGCAGAATTTTTTTCTGTTATTTACCTATTATTCATTCTTTATTTATTTATTCGACCTGTATTACAAGAGTAAAAGTAGTTTAATAGTTAATTCTGACTGCAAATAATGGTTTAGACCAAAGTGATACCAAGTAAGTTGTAAGTATGAGATACAGAATGCACTAATAGGTTTAGTACAAAGTTAAATATAACTTAATAATTATAACATATCTTCATTAGTTTATCAAAATTGGTGATAGAGTGTGATAGATATGAGATTAAAGTATTTAAATAGAAATTTTACAAGTAGGTTCTAAGTATAGCAACTAGTGTAGAATCTTTGGATGAACTACTTAAATTAGACAATAACTAAAGTTGTACAAGTGGCTAGTTGTACACTCTTTCTATGATCACCTCTGCACTGTTATGTCAACAGATGCTGATCATCTGATACTATCAATAAAATCCTAGATTACATGTACTCATCTTAACATTTAAAAAAAAAATAAAAATAAACAATATTTTTAGCTAAATTATAAATATGACAACTAATATAAAACTATAAACAAACTATTTAAATTAGATACCAAAAATATATATGTAACTAATTGTACTTTCTATATAAAGGTGGCTCTGTTAAGGCTTTAACTATAAGTTTCTATGACCTATAATACTAAATAAAAAGCTCCAGTCTCAAAAAGGCTAATTTAATAGAAAAAAAATAATAAACTTGTAATAAAAACTTAATATAATTATTCTAATTATATAAGAATATGATTTAAAGTAACCAATACGATTGTTAATAGATTGTTAATAGATTGTTAATAGATTGTTAATAGATTGTTAAGTAGATTGTTAAGTAGATTGTTAAGTAGATTGTTAATAGATTGTTAATAGATTGTTAATAGATTGTTAATAGATTGTTAAGTAGATTGTTAAGTAGATTGTTAAGTAGATTGTTAATAGATAAAGTACAATTATGCACAGTAACTGCAGTATATAATCTTACATAATACGTATTTGTGTAATTTTAAGCTTTATTATATCATGTGATATGTATTACGTATATTTTACAATTAAAATTGACACAGTAAACGTACAGGACTAAAAAAGAGACTTAATAAAAAATTAAAAAAAAAAAAAAGAATTTGCAATTTTTTAATTTAATAACGATAATTGAATTTTTTTTGAAATTGTATAAAATAAGACAAGTTTTAAGATTTAAATTCACATGTCCTACCAAGATAATCCTGTAAGAGGATTGTTAACAAAATCCGGGTTATTGGGTTTATTTTAAAGATTTTACGCCATGAATATTATGAAAACCATGACATTTATGTTGATATACACGCAACAGTCGACGTAAAAAAAGAAATTGTGATCGGTATGGCCTGATATCCTAAGTGAAATTACGCAATTTCCAAAAATAAATTTATAAAAAAAAATTTTTTTTTTGGGTTATTTTCCAAGCCTGCTTACATATCAATATGTATGTACGTACAGTTGAATTTTATCTTTTTGTATATAAAGACAAAACAATTAAATACATATTTAATATAAGTAGTCATAATAATAATATTTAAATAACAATATGTTACTAATATGTAATAAGATTCATCATTGTACAACGGTTTTTTTTTTACAGAGCTAACGATAGGCCAATATAGTTTATATCAGTGTAGTAATAAACGATGTAACGATTTCTATAAAGACAAAACTTTGTAAAATTTGATAGACATACGGACATATGCATAATCGTTTTGTAGAGGTAAAGAAAAAACTTTATTTATACTAGTTAAAACGTCATTTATGTAAAGTTTCATTGTTTGAATAACAAAAGGATAAAAGATTACCATAAAGCGGGGGCGAAGTAGGAATTTATTGGGGGACTGCCAAGATGTAATTGATCACAAAAAAATATTGCTTAAGTTAAAATCCGCGCGAGTTCCGGTTTATTTCTTGTAATAAGCACATATGTATATATTAATATATCGATATTTATATATGCCGATATATACATATATGTATTATATATTATTACTGTATACGTATATTGATGAGATTACCATTACGCTTTGAATCATAACAATAATAATAATAATAACGATAATAATGTGGTAAATTGGGAAAGTTACCTATTGGAACGATTTTAAAATTTAAAAGTAAGGCATATAAAATAAGTGCTATTTGTTATTAATGATTCTAAAAATACAAACGTAAAAAAAAAAATACCAATAATCAAATCTCGTCTTTTTTGAATAGAAAGAATGCATCGACAAAGATTAAGCGATTTCATATTTGCATTTGACTTAATATATTAATTAATAAAAACGTGGCCAACCAACATAATTTTCATCTGCGTACTTTCAGAATTCAGTAATACAAATGATTCTACTTTTATTCTTTAAAAAGATATTTCCTATTTATGGCAAGTGTTAACGTCAGCAGATAAATATCTAGGGTCACAATTTCTGGATTTCTGAAATGGTCCACCTATCTTATCTATCTTATTTATAAATACTCTTCATTGTACTTGCTTGACCCTATAAACAGTTTATAAATTTGTAACCACTGCATATGATAAAACGTTAAATTATATTAATATCATTTCCAGTGTTATCTCTTATTTATTACTTGTGTACACTTTATAGCATTTTATAGGGCAACTAATACGTATCGCTAAAATTTCCATTCCTTTCAATGTTTAACTCCACCTATCATAATTATTAATTCGTTAATTCGATTAATAATATTCTTCTCTGTGCCTTTTATTTTGATGTCTGTTTAATTTGCTTTACGTATTTATGTGCTGAGGATTGGTTCCAAAGTTTAAACAATCAAGGTTCTTTCGATAAACGTTATTACTCGGTAGCGGTATTGTTTTTCAAGTTTATCGCGTCTTCGACTGACGACCGATTAACCTTAATACCACCACCGATTCAATACCGAGTAACAAAAGAAAAAAAAAGTCCTTTCGAAAAAACCTTGATCTCCATTTCAATCAACGTTTCCGGCCTTTTTTAGCTGCCGTCTACTTTTACGAAAGGCTTCTTTGATCTCTTCCCCATCTGTCTAAAACTACTTTGTCTCTTGTATATACTCATTTACTTATATAAAAACGCGAACCCATTTTTAAAATTATACTTTTTAAAAAAAACTTGACTAATGTTTGTTGGACCTAGTTTGGTTGGTAACTTGGGCCGGTCTAGTTGGAAAACGATTAAAGAATCCCCCTATTTTTTGCTACAAAAAGGTCCACAACAACAAAATAATAATCCAAAACGAAGTAACTCATCAGGATATCGAATAATTACAAAAGGTTTTCCACATTATCGAGGTATACATATATATATATAATGTTTGATCTTTATTAATTTATTTAATTTACAATTTCATTTACAAGTAAATCTTTTTTTTTTCTTTGATAGTCGCTGACAATAACGACTTTAATCAAATTATAGAAGCGTTTGATTTATTACATCAAGAAGTTTTATCTGGTGTAGAGGGTAAAAAAACGGTAAAAAAAATATTAAAACAATTAAAGATATGGTGTGCAAATAATAGAAATGTATGTTAAAATTAATAACAATTAGTAAACATTAGTATTTAAGTAAATCGAGTCGTAATTTTGTATTAAATTATAATTAATATATATATATTTTTTATATTTATATAGAGCATACTTGAAGAAGACGTTGATGAATACGCCTCAGATACTTCGATTTCAGCTGATGGAAATTCTTCTGGAGAAATGGATGATCATGACAATGACCCTTATCCTTTAATTTCGACCACAAACAACATAAGTAGTAATTCCTCTTCTTCCTCCTCTTCTACAAAATCTAATAACACCATAATCAATGAGAAAGCAAATGCCTTACCTTCTATGGATCAAGAATCTCTTAGTCAATCTCCTGAACGATCTGAGTTTCCTGCAAATCATTCCGATTATCCCGATTCTGATAGTTCTGATGGTGAAGCTGCCATCGATGAAAATGTTGATGCTGAAAATGTCGACCATACTGGTGTTAATCATGTAGATGAATGGTTGTCTTTAGGAAGTTCTTTAATGGATTCGTTAATGGGTTGGTTAGAAGTTCCTCCAGTTGAAGGGGTCATTTCAGTTCAAAAACAACATAATGTTGCTACTTATGCTTCAAACAATAAAAATCAGACAATATTGGATATTCCATTACAATTCATAGATTTATTAACTTATCCTGAAATTGATTCAAAAGCTTCAAAAAAAGCTTCTTTTGCAGGTTTGTTCCATTTCTTTCCATGTCTCTTGTAATTTTCTACTTTTCTAATTCTTATTTATCCTTACTATTTATTATTTATTAGTGTTACGTGAAATTGCCTTTGTCAAACAGCGCCGTAAAGTTTTATTACTATTTACCATTTATTTATTTGTAATAAGAGTTTGTTCTTTTGATCTATTCCTTGTTTTATTATTTGCAAGTAATTGTGCTATGTTGTTTTTGATGAAAAATTCTGGTAAAGTTAATGTGACTATGGCTAAAAGGTTAGTATCTTCTTTTTTTTTTTTTTTTTACAATATTTTATATTATTTATTTTATTATTTATTTTCTTTTTCCTTCATGAAACTCTATTAATATCTTATTAATATTTTACTAATATTTTATAATTCTTTATTAATAAATGTTCTTATAGAGCTGTCAGGCAAAGAATTGGCTGGGCAAAACAATGGGCTGGCTCTCTTTTTCGTAATAGAACTAACCTTACGAACAATAATAATAATAATAATAATAATGCTATAAATAGAAAGAATCCTTCTTCTGCTGCAAAAAATATTCCTGAAACTTCTGCAACCCGAATGTCAAAACGCTCTTCACAAGACGCTACTGCTATACAGAGTGGTAGTTTAAGTGACACAACCCATTGTGGTTCCGTAGTCGCAAAAACTTCAAAAAGAGGTGTCTTTTTTCGTAAAAGTGCCCAGATAGCTTCCTCTTCTCATACAAAAGATGGCTGCTTAGAGCGTTTGAATGGAAATGTGACTCATGCTGAATCAATTTCATTTAATGGTTTGCAATTCGATTCTACAAAATCTTCTTTACCATCTTCAACAAATACATCTTCAATTATATCCACTGGCAGCGCAGCAACGCAGACTTCCATAAGTAGCCATGCCATAAAAATCATCCAGCCAATAAGCTAGCATTATTTTCTTTTCACACGCAATGTATTTTGATCAATCGAATAATGTAATTTTGTTTTTCTAGAAAGGTTTTAATTTACTTAAAGATTATTAATTAAGAGAAATTTATTTCTTAAATAATCAGGTTTCCTTTAAATTTGTACAGAATAGACAATTTTTATGCAATTCATTTTTTTTAATACTATTTCTTGTATACATTAATATTTTGAACAAAATGACATCAAAAAAAATACTTTTTTTTTTTTTTAAACAAGATTAAAAATTATTTTGAATTATTATTTACATGGGGCTTTGCAGTTGTTTCAAATCATTTAAATTTAAATTGTCAAGTAAATTTATAAATTTGATTTCTTTTTAACGATTGTCTTGATCTCGTCTTCTGATTGGCCAGAATTGGACTTGGGGAAATTAGTAAATACCATTTAACTAATTGTAATGGATTTTTCGATTATACTACTGATTGATATATAATCAACGATTAATTGGTTCATTCAATTAGTTATTTGCTTCAACTAATGATTTGAATTACTAAAACGGAGAGGAGTACCAAAAAATGAATTGTCGTAAAATTCGGTTAAATTTCGGTACAGTCTGTATTTCAATTATAAATTTATAATAAAAATTGATATCGTTTCAAATTTAGATGGTTGTTTAAAGTTATCATTGAACAATTACGGGACATGTAACTTATGCAAAGAATTTTCTTGATTATATTCTATAAATAATGTAGAATTCAATGAAATACTAAAATTGGTTTAGTGATCGCTAAGATATTTTTTGCTTAAAGTTTAATTTCTAAACAAAGTTCTTAATAACATTAAATTAATTATGGAAATTGATACGTATTTCTTTACACCCTTTTTTTGATATTGCCACACTTCTGTTAATAAAATCCAATACGTATAACTATTAGGGTCTTGATTAGGTTTAGATGTAGAAATATCAATTTTTTTTTATTTTATAAAAATATACAATAGTACGTATAGCTAATACGTATTAAGATTTGTTAATACTAAACCATTTGTGGTTTTAATTCAAGTTTACTAAACCTATTAAAATTTATATACAATTTATTAGGGCACACAAGGTTTAGTCAAATTAAAATTGCAGATTTTCAAATTTAAATAAACTTAATTATAAAGTTTAATTTGGTTTGGTTTAGTTTTATGTTTAAAGTTTGTAAATTAGTTGAGTTTGAATATATATAAATATATTTTAAATATTAGATAAATTCATTTAGAATATGTTTTTCTATATGATTTTTGTTTAAATAATTTAGTAAATAAAGTTAATAATAAAAATTTTTTTCTTTAGTATAGTTTATAATTTTTAAAGTTTAATAAAATTTTTTTTTTGGTATTAAGATAAGGTCTTGCTTATATTTTTATTGGTAGTTTAAAAGTTAGCAACTATATAAAGCTGTTATATATAAAAATAATTTTTTATATAAATAATATAGTTAAAATTAACACTTGTAGTTAGAATTAACTATTAAATTGTTAACTATATAATTATTTTTTGAAGTATAAATAAAAGAAAATTACATTTAAGAATAGAAACTTAAACATATTTATCTGTAACTTAAATTTATTAAAATGATCAAAACTTATTTAGATTTGTAAATTTAAAATATAATTATAAGAAATATCATATTTAATCTAAAGATAAATCAAATATTAATTTTATAAATAGCATAATAAACAAGTAAACAAATATTAAAATTAGAGTATAGTTAATTAAATTGTTCATATAAACAAGAATAAGTATAACTTTTATAATTAAAATTTTTTTGTTGTTTTGATTTAATTAGATTAAAGGTTTAAAATAAAATAATTTAAGTTTTTGTTATTGTTTTTAGTTAATAAAGTTTATATAATATAATTTTCATATTTGTTTATAGAAAAACTTATTAACTTTAAGCAGAATAAAAATAATAGTTTATAAAACTAGTTTATATAAAATATTAAATTTTGTACAATATTAATTTAAGTATTTAAAAATAAGTTTTTTAAATATAATATTAAAATAATATAAATTTGATTGAAAAAATATATAATAAAAAGTACAACTCTTTTTACTGACTTTTAATTTTTAAACAAAATTAAACAAATATAAAGAAAAAACATAAAACAGTTTAACAAATCTCATTTTAGTTTTTAAAAAAAAAGATTCATTATACAAAATATATCTATTTTATCTTAACAACAGTATAAGTAAAGTTTTGTTAAATAAAACTTTTACTAGTTTTACAGATTTTAAGAAAACTGTATTAAATTCAGAAAAATAAAATTGGAACACATAACTAGCTATTAACATAAACAAAACAACACATTATATTATACTAAATAACAAATAGTAATAATAAATAGCTATATTAGAAAATAACAGAAAAGTATAATATGTAGAATAAGCAGATAAATAAACAACAGAATAGTTTAAAAATAGAAGTACAAACTAGATTAAGATTACTATATAGTATAAATCCAATTTGATATATTAAGGGTTTTAGTGATAGAAATAGAAAAATATAGATAGTAAAATACTAGATGCAGTTTTATTAAAACTTATAAGAAATCTTGATAATTTAGAATATATAACAAGAGACTAATAATTTATGATTCAAAAAACATTATAGCAAATAATTTGCTTCTTTATGACTAAATATTAGAAGTATTCAAAATAGCAAAAGTATTTATAGTTTTACATAATACTATAGAAGAATAGACAAAAAAATTAGTATTGGGTCTTTTAGTTATCAAGTAAACACAAATAAGAGAGAAACATTAAAAAAAAGAAACAAAATTAGAAAGAATAAAAGAGGCAAAAAAAGTTAAAAAAATAGAAGTGCTTTTATATATAAAGAAAAAATATCAAGAACATAAAGATAAAAGAAAAGAAATAAATTAAGATCAGGGTGTGGTAACCTAGTGAAGTGGTCAGGTTGTCAACCCTCCAAGTGGTAGGTTGGGTGTTCAAATCTCATCGACGGCGAAAATTTGGATAATCACCTATGTAATATTTGTATTACAGCAACTGTTACTAACGATTGGGTTAGGATACCTGTAATGGTGGTCACACCAGCATGACTGGCAGGTCATGGGGCATTCATGTAACAGGTCAC
>CAJVQA010006447.1:0-14885 GCA_910591915.1 Cetraspora pellucida | reverse complement strand
TGGTGGTTGTTTCATCCAAATTGGTTTGGTACATCAAAAGTTATGATCAAAAATGTGTAAAACTCTTAATGTTAACAATATATAGTTTATATATAATCTTTTTTTTAATATTAAAAATAACCTTTTTGGTCTTTGACTTTATTAATATTTTTTGAGTAATATAGTTTTATAAAAACTATTACAAAAAAAATATACAACTGGCTATATATATAACTTTTTTTTATTATCTATTTAATGAGTCTGTTCAAAAGTTTTTTGCTAGTTATTATATTTAACATCTCTGCTTAGATGTTTTAAAGCTTTTGAATTTATAACCTATATCAACTTTATCAGATTGTTTTAGATCATTATTTTAACCTTAAAACTAATTTATCTTTAAGATAAACCTTTTAGAATCTTCTATATTCTTATTTATAGCTATCTAGATTTATTATAGCTAAACTAACACTTACAATTAAAGTTAACTATTAAACTGCTATATTCTTATAGAGTTTATACAACTCTATTATCTTTTTTTACAATCATACTGATGTTTTGTTTATTTTTGCAAGTTTTTCTATACTGCCAATCTAGTAAGTTTTGTATAATATAACTTTATATCTAAATTAACTAGTAACTAGGTTGATGGACCTCTTTTATCTAAGAGTTCTTGCCTATATAGATTACTTGCTCTAAATTTTTTTTTCTGAATCAAGATTTTCACAGATGACATCAGGAAAATTTTAAAGTAATATATATTATTAGTAATCTCTAGATTACTATTGATATATAGCACTCTTATTGAGTATTATCATTAGTAATTTGTAATAATATATATCAAAATTTTGTTAAATTTTCTTAAACTTTGAATTTAATTTTCTTAATAAATAGTAATTAAAATTAGCTTAAATTTTTACTATAAATAATAAATATATTCAACTATAATATACTAAAGTTTTAACCAATTTAAATTAATAGTTCTTGAAAAATCACTTGTAAATGATAGGTAATTTTTTTAAAAAAATAACTATTATTTACAAGTAATTTCTTAAAAACTATTAATTTAAATTGGTTAAAACTTTAGTATATTATAGTTAAACATATTTATTATTTACAGTAAAAATTTAAGGCAATTTAAATTACTAGTTATTAAGAAAATCAAATTCAAAGTTTAAGAAAATTTAACAAAATTTTGATATATATTATTACAAATTACTAATGATAATACCTAACAGAGATGTTATATATTGATAGTAATCTAGAGATTACTATTAATATATATTGCTTTTAAAATTTTCCTAATATATAGTTAAGTAAATTATCAATCTATATAATAATTAATATAGTTTTATTCATTATTTTTTTGTGTAAAGACTACATTATCAATATGTGAATTTTGCAAATATTTTTGATAAAGTGTTTGCTAAAAAGCTTAACAAAATTTTGTTTCTATTGTAAAATATAGAAAAAATTGTAAATGTTTGTATATTAGAAATTTAAAGTTAAAGAAAAAATATATTTTTTTGCTAGAGAATTAGTTATATTATTAAAGATATTATCTGTATAAGTCTAACTTTTAAAAGTTGCTATTTAAGTTACCAAATTTAATAATATTAAGAAGTATATACTATAAATGCTATGTATTAAATTTGAAAAGTTTGTTAGAATTATTAAGTTGAATAAAAAGTTTGTAAAACTTAGAAATAACTAATTATGAATCAGTATAAATTTGAAGTATTGCATTATAAGATACAGTTATAATTGTTAATAAGACAGAAAAAAGCCCTGCCTTATAAGCTAAAAATTTATAAAGAACTTAGTTATTATTATTAACTTGAACCCACCTAATATCTATTGAACTTTGTTTAGTTTCAATATTAGTTACTAATCTATTTGTATAGAAATAAATTTCTTAAATAACAGATTGTTTTAAAATTTATTCAAGTTTGTTTAAACAGTTATTGGATTTAAAATTTTTTATTAGAGTGAATTTGATATATTAATAATAGAATAATTATATATAATTTATAAAAAATGTTTAATTGCTATTAAGTAAATAAGATTCAAATAATTAGTATTGAGTTTAATTTAAAGTTTTCTTTTTTAAAAACTAGTACAAATAGTTGTTAATATGTTAATTGTGCATGTTTAATTAATTTTGTTTAAAATAATATTCAGTATATGATATGCAGTTCAGATCTGAAAAAGAATAGTAGTAATCATGTTCTAAATCAATAATAGCATTTTAATATAAGATAAAGAACTAGTTTGTGTTTAAAAGATATTTGCAAATTTTGCTAATAATAATCTCTTTATTATTATTATTGTAAGTAGCCAAGATTTGAATTTTTTTAATTAGTAAAATGTTATATATAAAAGTATTAACTTCAAAAGGTTGTAAATAAAAAAAGATTAGACAATATAATCTGTTAGATAGAATTATGTCTTTTAAATAAATAAACCAAAAGGTTGTTTTTATTTTGTTAGATAATAAAGTCTTGATAAAAAGTAGTATTATTTGAGTAGAATACTATTGTTTGTATTATATAATTGCTTTAAATAGAGCATATTGTTTTTTTAAAATTGGTTTTTAAATGTATTATATTTGAAATATTGACTAAATATTAGTTTTAGTAGAATAAAAGATAATGTAAATTATTTTTATATAGAAATATATGATATTTTAAAATTTTTATCTAAAATTAATATATGCTACTGTTATAAGTAAATTTGATTCTAGGACTATAAGAAACATTGTGTAATGCCCTATGATTTGCATTATAAAAACCATCATACTATGATGCCTGCAATATAAAACAAATCAAGTTCTTTATTAAGTAACAGTGCTGATCTTATTAAAGACAAGCTACTTGCTTGATTTAGAATATAACTATTAAGATAATATTATTTTAACAGGTAAAGTCTATAGCTATGTCAATATATTATTATATGTTGGATTGTGTATCATTGTTGGATGATAGAAAAAATTCTAAAGTAATAACAGATAAATTGTAAAAAAAAGAAAAAAGTGTTAGCAAATAAGAAAAAACAGATGGTAACAATAAAAAAAGAGTGCTCCAAGCCATGTCCCAAGTTTTTTTCTTTTTTCTTAAAAATTCTCTATAAGAATAGTTCAAATTGTTTCTTGTAAAAAGTATTATTTCATCCTCTTGTAATCAATAATCATCTTGTAATAAAACAACTGAATTATCTTTTAAACTGTTCTAAAAATAAATAAAATAAAATTTAATAAAATTCTAGTTGTTAAAACTAATTAAATAAATTATAAAAAACTTATGCTTCAGGATGTGGGTTCCATAGCTTAGCAGTTAAGCTCCCATACTTTCTACAGTTAAGGTTAATGGTTCAAGTCCAGCTGAAGGCAAAATTAAAAGATTTTAGCTTCAGTAACCTAATAAGAAGCCTGTAATTGAATATGAAGCCCTGTAGTTAAAAGTTCAAGTGCAATACAATAATAGAAATAGAAATTACCAGAAGGAGACCCAATTATGGAGTGGAGGCACTATATGTAACAAGTGATTGTTACAGAAGGTTACAGTTATGGAAGGATTGCACATCTAAGTTCTTTAGACTAAAGCAACACCAACATCCTTATACCTTCCAATATAGGCAGTACTAACATCTTTACATCCAACTTGTAGGGTACTTGCTTGGAAGAATAATCAACAGATTGTGCAAATAAGTCTTAATTGGGATCCAAGAAGAGGATTTGATTAGAAGAGTAGTTTGACAAGTAACCAAGACTGGAATAGTGAAAAAAGCAGTGAACATGAGGACAGACTGTGATAAAGGATTGGTCTAACCAAAATTGGAAGCACCTCTGGTATAGCTGAATAATCTAATTATAAAAGAGAAGATCTTGAAGGTAGGTGTATAACTTCCTTATGCAATTAAAAGTACCAAATCAAGTTTTGGTCGTACCTATATGGAAGTCTATGATGAACAAGACTAGAGATCAACCAACCAATATGAAATAAGATCTGCAAGGTAGTATAGCATTACTGGGGTCAGTATAACTCTTTAGGCATAACCAGAATTGTTCTGCAGGTATTGTCGAATAAGCTGGAAGCTTGCAATACATGGTAGTATAGTATTACTAGGGTCGGAGAAACTCCCTAGGTATAATCAGAATTGTCCTGTTTGTAAGTGCAACAAGTTCTAGTCTCTATTATAAAAAGAAGCACCATGTTGGAAGTTAAATGCAGCATCAAGTTACTGTATGACGTTAAGACCTGGGGTATTTGCAGGAATGGTAGCAGCAGGTTTGGCTTGAGATATAGATTGGTCAAAAAAACCAATGGCAGCAGCAAATCTGGCTTGAGATATAGGTTTATTGCAGATTCTGAACCATTGTTAGAACACCTTAGGGGAATCAATAACAGGCAAACCAAAAATGAGAAGATCATAAGAATCAGATATATCTGAGTAGGATCAATTTGGAAGTAATACTGTAACAAAAAAGTGAGAAATATGGGGAACAAGGTAATATTAGATATAGTTAGATTAGGAGGTAGAAGAAACAAGACCAGATAAAACATGTGAGTGGGACATATGGGTATGATTTACAGAAGACAGTATCCCTAGCATTTGGAATACTGCATTAAGTTCAGTAGATATCCTTGTCTGTGTAGCAGTTTAATGTGTGCCATGACTGCAAGTAGTTGCTAAGATAACTGCATGCAGGCATGTGGCAGACATGCACTTAGGTGCCATAAGGGTAATCAGGTGAAGTCAGTAGTATTAAATTAGATAGTATATAGTACTAGTAATAATTGATCCTAAAATATAACTATAAATTTGTACTATATCAAATTAAGGCTAATAAAAACCAACTGGCATTGTCACCAAAGTTCAAAAAAAAATAAAAATAATATAAAATAAATTTATTAATAAAATTTATTTCATAGTTTTCAAAATATTTTAAAATTATTTAAAAATTTTTTAATTATTTTGAAATTCTTTTAAATATTTTGAAATATTTTAAAATTATTTTATTATTTTCAAAATATTTTAATATTTCATATTAATTTCGAAATATATTTTCAATTTTTTTAGTTTTATTAATTTTTAAATTATTGTAAAATAAGTACAATTTTTCAAAATTATTTCATATGTTTTGCAATATTGCAACATTATTTTATTTTAAAATAATTTTACATCAATCAGTTATTTTAAAAGTTTTTTGTTATGTAAAATTTTTTGTAATATTTCATATATTTATTCTGTGATATAATAAAATTACATAACATATGCAAGTTATCTTGAATAAAAACTGTTAATGAAAATAGCATTATAGTTGCATAATATATAGTCTCAAGAAGAATTAACAAGTTCTATAATTTATATTTTATTAAAATAAAATGTATTTAAAAAATAAAAAATAATTTAAAATTACTAATAATAATAAATTGATATTCTTATTTGTTAGAATAAATTAGTTACATTTGATTACTTACTACAAGAATATTAGTAATGTGTTAGATTTGTTGAAGTTTTTCTAGTATAATAAACATATTATTTCATTTGATGTTCACATCAATTTTAGATATTAAAAATGAAAGTTTTTTTAGTTCAAAAATTTGATTTAATTTTTGAATTAGTGATAAAGAGTTTTAAAACTTCATAAAAAACTTTTATATTTTGAAAATTTTATTATTAATTGATTTAATTTCTTTTTTAATAATAATATTTAGAATGTATACATCATAATAAAAATATTGTAGAGATTTATTATTAAATTTATACATTTTTTCTTTTAAAGCATGTCTTATTGTAATTATGTTTATGGTATTGTTTATTGTGTTTCTTAAAAGTTAGTGACCAATATTCATTTCTTTTAAAAGTTTGATAATTACATTACTTTAATTTATTATTGTATAAGTTTGTTTGAATAGAATAATATCTAATAAAATACAATACATTTTCTATTTAGAATCAATTTAGTGTACTGTTATGCCAATGTATAGTTATTAAGTACATAAAGTCTAATCATCTATTATAATCAAAATTTTAAATAAAATTGTATTTAAAAAAAATTTAAATTTATTTTTATTTTTAATATACTCTTGACTAACTTAAGTTAAGAGTGTTTGGCAATATAAGAGTTTGTTACAAATATTTAGTTTTTGCAAAAAATTAATAAATACTGAATTTTTAGTTAATAAAAATAGTTATTAGTTAATAACCACTCATCTTAAGAGTTTATTATTTAAAATATCTATTTTATATTTTTTATTTGGATTATAAAAGTTAAGTTATTAAAATTTATATTGTTTAATTTTAATAAATTATGAATAATAAAAATTTTAAAAATGTTAGTTAATGATTAATATTGTGATCAGATTGCCAAACATTTGTTCACATATTTAAATCTTTTATCTTAATTAGAAGTTGATAAAAAGTAATCTTAAACAGATGTTTAGTTATATATAAATAAGACTTTATTGATAATTTTTTTATATTATCTGAAAACAATAATGTGAATTTATTATTTGTAAAAAATTTTTTACTAAAAGTTTCTTTATTAATAAATTCAAAATTATATTAATTTGTTTTAGTAATTTTAGTTTTATTAATAGATTCAAATTAGTTTATTTATATTTTTTTATCTTTTTTAGAAAAAAATAGAAAGTTTTAAATAACTTTTACAATATATTGTTAAATTAAAATATACAACTTTTGATTTGCAAAAATAATATCATCTTTATTAATAATTCTGTTCAAAAAATAGTTTTTTTAAAGTATATTGTCTTTGTTTTATATATTAAACATAATAGTTAGTCTTAAAACATAATTGATTTTTGTGATTAATAAATAAAATACTATACTATTTTTATTATTAATAAAAAATTTTTGCCTTTATTACTATCAAAACTGAATAATTTATTTTAAACAAATGCTTTTATTATTAGATAAATATTATTTCATCTTTATTATTAACTAAATTTTTGTTTATATAAACTATTTTAATACAAAGATGACCAACAAATACATATAAGATACTAATTATTTATTACTAAATAATTTAACTTTAATAAGCTTAAGTGGTAAATCACAATTGAAGGGTATAAATTTTATAATAAAAATTAGCAAAAAATTACTATTACTTTTATATAATATTGGGATGCTAAAAGTTTTTAGCATTATGTAAAAATCTTATAATCATAAAAAAGAAAATGTCAATAGCTCATGATTTACTAAACCAATTTGAATTATTCTACCACTATTAGAACTAAAATAACTTGTTATATAATCTTTGTTAGAAACTCAAAAAAGGTTTACTTGATATGAAAAAACTTTTCATTGTAAACTAGCTGCATTTTAGTCTTATAAAAAAACCATATCAACTTCTAATAATTTTTACTATTAAATTCATTATTTTTGTACCCTTTAACCATAATTTACCTCTTAATTCATCTTTATTATATATTCAAAACCAAAGATAGTTAATAAGTGTAAGTATATTCATTAATTGGTCATACTAAATAATTTAAACAAACTTAATTCACCTTCATAATATATTCAAAACCAAAGATGGTTAACTTTTTTAGGATGTTCACCTTTACTATTAGCAAAAGAGATAATACCTTCTTTAAGACATTTCGTCTTTGTCACTAGCAAGGAAGATGGTACCTCTATTGCTGCTAAATGTGAATGATACTTCTTTTGTCATTGAATACTTAATAATTTAACTTTTATAAGTTTACTTACCTCTAATTATATATTTGAATCCGGAGATGGTTACCTATTATTAACTTAATTCTTAGTTATATATTGAATTAGGATTGTAAATTACTTCAACACTAGAGACATACGCCTTTAAAAAAAACAAAAAAACATTTGCCCAAGGCAAGTGTTTTTTCTTGTCAAAAATCTCTAGTGAAAGTGGGTCCTAGGATTTATAAAAGGGGCCGGTCCCAGGATCTGGGTCATAATGAGCTATCATGTGATTTAGGGATCGAATCCTCACAAATCCTTTTAAGCATCGGTAAGGACTCAATCCCAAAGGACTGATTACATCCATACCTAAAATTTCTATACTTTTTTTACTAACTTTTACTATAATAACGTGCAATCTTATTGATGTATCAAAAATGTAGGTGCAGGAGTATCAAAATTGTATGTTTTGCCTCAGGGCATGCACATTTTTTTTCCAGTGCCCTAAACCCTCTACCGTAATATCCTTTGGACAATAATCTAGCCAATTATATTTATTTATCATTATGTGATTAGTAAACCATTAGTATTTTAAATCCGATAACCTCTCAAAACCGATACGAAAGCTATCCATCAGATTTGAGAGATTGTACTGTACAAGTTGTAAATCCGCTATTATATGTAGAATAAATTGTATAAGAAATTTATATTATCTTTAATATAGGGATTATGAATATATTGAGGTTACATGTTTCTCATAATCATCACTATATTCTGATATGTACTGTTGTATAATAGGTTTTTCACTAATAGGAACTGACTTTTCAAGCGCCCTTAATCTCCATCTTGTAAACATGCGACGTAATTCATTATCCGTCATATCTGGAATCATATCTAACATTCTCTCATCACAAAATTCAACATCTTCTATGAACTTCGCTTTTTTTGAAAAGGGCCCTCTAACATTTATCTCTTCTTTTTCTAAGCTTCTTTTATTTGTTCCCATAATTTTATCAAATTGGATTCCTTGTTCTATAACGAAGGCTTTGATTAAGCCTAATGCCTTTTCACGGTTATCAATATATGCAGTTACGATGTAATATTTCTCAACCGAACCTTCTTCAGATTTGGTTATAAAAAAAAAGGTCCACCTGTCGTTACAATCTGTCAACACAACCAATACGTCTAATGCAACATCCGCATTTGCGATAAGTAATTCTCCTTTAGCTTGAGCTTCCTCTGCCTTTAATTCTTGGAGTTTTTTTTTTGTTTCTATATAGATACATTCCGTTCGACTTGGGCCAATGGCGATATCAAATCCGCTTCGTAATATAGTACGCGCTTTATCTAATGTTACTTCTTTCTTTGTAGATTTATGAACATCTTCGATAGAATAACCTTCTTCTAAATTTAATACATTTTTAAACCAGTTTTTGACATCTTGCATTTGTTTGTCTTCATCTTTTTCCATATCCCATTTAAATCCATTGCATTTTATGATGGAAGTGTCTGGAAAATCTTCAACACTAACCTTTATTGTGAAAAAGATAAGATTAAATATTTAAAAAATTCATTAGTAGAAATATCTACATACTCGCATAGTATTAAGGCCTATAGCTTTCTCGATTTTGTTCATTTTGGTCCAACTTAGCTTTGACACACTAATCACCTCAAACGATTTTTCATTAACTGCTTTATTCACAGCATCTTGTACAATTTCCTGTAAACTTCTATGATTTAATAAATAAATAAAATAAATATGTAAAATAAATAAGGTAATTCTATTTTGAACAACCGATCACGTGACCTGGCTGGGAGTTCTATTTTGACCTTGGTCGTGTAATTTGATAATTTTTTGAAATTAGTGGCACTGCCAAAATTCAGCAAACTAATCAAAATTCAGGGTCAAAATCTATGCCAATATAATTAAAATGTTTAAGAATATAAAGTGTGATCAGTTAGTTGAGAATGGAAAAATCTCTAGGGTTGTAGACATAACGAACAGAAATCCTTTTTGTGCCAAATGAAGCTATCTAATTGAACAATAATAATGTACTATATACATTAATAAATTACAGTTAAATCAATTATCGCAAAAATCTAAAAAAATTTTAGTCTAGCAACATCAGCAACAAAATCACATTATGGGTTAAAATAACCCAGGTCAAAATAGAAATTCACAATTATGGATGGGTTCGGTCGACCGAAATGACCGACCGAACCCATCCTTATTCATAATAAATAAGCATAAAATTAAATAACCGATTTTGCTCATCTGGTGCTTGATATGTTTGATCTACTTCATATTAAGAAGTATAGAGCATGATATTTTGCAAGTCATTTGTAAAAATTGGTATAAAACAAGTTAGCACTCCTACTGTTACAATCATTTAAATAAAATTAGGGAAATTCTATTTTGACCCGGGTCAAAATAACCTTTCTAATATTTAGGGTTAGTGCGAGCCGTTAATGTCGGTCGGGTTTTTATATTAAAAAACCCTGGTCGGTATCAACATAGTTTTGGCCCGCACTAACCTTAAATTTTAGGGGAGGTTATTTTGACCCGGGTCAAAATAGAATTTCCCATAAAATTATTACCTTTTTCACCTTTTAAAGTCTCGATCAGTTGTGCGATTTCGTATGCCGGACCACCAACCATATTATAGGGGTGCTTGAAAAGCTTTTTTTCAGTTAAAGCAAGGAATGCTTTCCGTTAACTCGATTATTCTCAATTATTTTGATATCTTGGTTTTCGATATCCAACTCCTTTTTCTCTTTCTTGAGCTTTAGAAATAAAATAACGTGTTCACGACTCCAGTTATTTTTGATTTCTTCGATACTTGCAGTTTCTGAAATAACTTCCATGCCTGGAATAACTTTGGTGTGTTCAACACCTTCCATAAGAACTATTATGCCGTTACGTTAATGTGTGGGTTTTTTATATAAAAATACCAGTAAGTACGAACTATACCTGCAGACGGTTCTCTTTGGAAAGGTGGTACTATTTCTTCTTTATTTTTCGATGTGCCAACATTGACAGTTTGAACGTCCTCTTTGGGCGCTATTTTTTCTGAATGAGTGAGGGATCCCTATAAAGAATGTTTATAATGCATATACTTACGTACCTTGAGATTTTCTCTTTTTAGATTTGGTTGACATTAAAACGTTAGAGGCAAATCATTTTTATAAAAAATTTTCTATTATATGAAGATCACCCGCGATCTTACCCGCGTGAATCTATGTGCCTAGTGATTACAGTTAAGGAACAGTGCGATTCACGTGATATTACTAAAACAGAAAATCCTTAAAATATACCCGGGGTAGAGGGTTAGGGTTAGTTGGCACGTGATGACTAATTAAATTCAATTGACAATTCGCGATAGAAAGAGAATAAAAACCGGGGGAGATTTTTATAATAAAATATATTAAAATATATTAATACAGAAATCACGATTCCTATAGTTTTATAGAAAAAATTAAACTTAAATTGCTTGTAACTTTCTACATATCTAACTAATTTTACCGATCTTACTATCATTAGAATCACAAAAACTAGCTCTACAACTTTCATTAGATGACCAAAAGATGTTAAATTAATAAAAATTTAACTTTAAATAGTCAGGAATGCTGATTTCTATCTATATATATATATTTATAGTTAAAGTCCTTATCTTGGAAATGTAATGTTTTTTATTCAAGTATATTAGAACATGGCATGTCACTAGGGGTTTACCTTACATTGGAGGTTACAACTAATCATACATACACTTTTGGTGCCTAATTTAAGTAGTCTGCTTACACATTGCTATATAAGTTCTATATTAGTTATCATACTTGCAAGTCGATTAGAGGTCTTACCTATTTAAACCCTCTGCATATGCAGTCCTTCTTGTATTATGAGAACATCTCAAAATTATATTCATTCAAGTTCTCGATGCTTGTTGTTACCTTTAGGACTAGTTTATCCTCGATAGGAAACTTACTAGAGTTTTTATATCTTACACATATAAACTTAGTTTTATGCAACATGTTATAGTTACCTAATACTTGCAGTCACAGAGGTTACCTGTTTAACTGCTATATTACACTATTTCTACCCTTATAAAGTTTACTAGAACTCTAGTATCTATATTCCTGGTATCTTCTTTATTATCTCCTACTAGTTACAATTTAAAAGCATTAGTTTTATTTCAGACTACCAATTCAGATAGCTTAGTATAATATACTCTGTATCCTTTTTCTCTGGTAAATCTAGTAACCTGGTTGGTTATATGCTTCTTTATACATATTTGATGTCTAGTTTTAACTTTTGGTTCTTATGAAGGTGTTTTGTAAACTTTAACCAGTCCAATGATACTATTAAAAGTTCATGCTACCTCTTTACTTAGAAATTTCCAAGTAGGTTTCTGTCACCTTAGTTCCTTAGTCTTTTACACCTAATGGTCTTATTATAGGTTTGTACTAAAGTTTTATATAATATCAGTTATATATTCCTCTATGTACATATAATGTTATACTTCGCATAAATGCCTGAGCTTCCAATGTTGGTAAGACCTGACTTGGTATACCTAGGTAACAGCCATATAAGGTCAATCAATTGACAGGAAACAGTTACTATAATGCAGAAATAATTTCTAAATTTCATTATAGGTGGAATTTGAACCTTAGACCTGCCATTTGAAGAATAATAACTCAACTATTATACTAGAATTACCATTCTCTTGATTTTTATATTTTATATATAATGTTATAGATTTTATTAATACAAATTCTCTTTCTTTCATGAATTGTTAATTTATTTATTTATTTTTGGTTATAGGTTAAGAGCCTATATTCTAGATATATTTTAAGAACATCAAAACCACTAACCTTAACTGTTTCTAGAACTGTTTATGAATTGTTTACTTTTCCAGTTTCATCACCAAAATGTTGCAGTCACATGAGATCTGAAAATTCTTTAAAGTTTGTTTAGATAAGGGTTAGGATCTATACTAATATTAAGGTTAGCAAAAATTTAAAAATAAATTATTCAAAAAAATTTTTTTGCTAATGCACTAAAGATGGTTTTCTATATAATTTTTTGAGTTATAGGCAATTTTTGACAAAAAAAATGTTTGTTTTGAATGTTTCTGATTGTGTAATATTACATCTTATCTTGAAATCTTATTTGGTCAGAGTTTTTAAAAAATAATAGCAAAATTTAATAAATATTCATTTGCTATACTAAATTTAGTATAATGTACTAAATTTAGTAGTTTTAAAACTAAAATAAAATAAAAAGAATTGTAAGCTATTATATATATATATTTTTTATTAAGGTGAAGTCTTGCTCATATCTTTATTAAGTAATTTAAAATAGTAATATATGAATAGAATATATATTTTATTATTTGTACTAGTACAAATAAAAAAGAAAATTATATATAAGAATAAAAGTTCAGACAATTAAATAAATCTAATTTATTTATAACCTAAACATACTAGAATAGTCAAAAATTTATCTAGATAATATGAGCTTGGTGCTGTAAAAAGGAACAAAATTGACAAAAAAAAAGATTTTCAAAAAATCTATTTTTATATTATAAACTTTATAATAAATCATAAGAAAATGCAAACTTTAAAGAACTATACTATAAAATTTTATTAATATAACTATTTTTGTGTCTTAAATAAAAAACAATTCTAAACTTATTTTAAATTGATTTATGTAAAAAAATATCATTTGAAAAAATTATTATTTTTGTTTCTTTTTATAACACCTAGCCTATATTATTTATAATCAAAATAAAGTTAGAAGTTGTATTATACTTAACTTACAGAATGATTTAAGTATTATTTTTTCTAAAAATCCATCTAATAAGTGGACAGGTTCTAATATATAAATGAAGTTGATTAGACTAATTATAGAAACAAAAATAAATAAAATTATAATGAGTATGTATATTATTTCTACTATAGAAGAATGAAGTTTGTTGATTAGAGTATGAGTATATTATTTGTTATTGTTTTTTCCAATTTAAAAAATTAATATAATAGTGTTTCTATAATTGTTTGTAAATTTGTTTGTTAATTTTTAGTAAAATATTAATAGTAATTGTTAATACTAGTTTATATAAAACTTCTAGATTTTAAATAGTTTTAATTAAAGATAAAAGAATAAGATTTTTAAGAATAAGTTTTAGATAATATGAGAATGAATGAAGAGATGTTTCTTTGAAAATTGAATGGTTATTAATTTTTTGATCAAGTTCTTTAATTTTATTGTTAAAAAAGTCTAAATTGACTAAGTTTATGCAGTTAGTTATTATATTAAAAATAATGCTATTAAGCAAAAAAGAGTTAACACAAGTGTATTAATATAATAATGATATAATTGAATTATAATAAAAGCAATTAGCATTATGAAAGATTAGAGAATAAATTTTATAATAAAGGTATTGAGTAGATAGTTCATTAAAAAGATTTTAATTTTAAATAATTTGGATTGATTAAGTTTAAAATTAGTAAGGTTATAAATAGATTTTTGATTATAGTTGAAGTATAGCTAAGTTAAATTCTAATTAATATAGTAAGTTAATAAAGTTTATTTATTATTTCATTTTTGTAATAACTACAGTGCAAGATTATAAGTTTTATAGATATTTTTAACAAAGTATCTGATAAAAAATTCAACAAAAAATTTTTTTGTTTCAAAGAATAATAAATAATATAAATTGTAAATATTTGTATAATTAAAGTGTAATAAGGATTCATTTGTATATTGCTTAGCAAGTGAGTCTGCTAGATTGTTAAAAATGTTATTTGAATAAGCTTAAACTTTATAAAAAATAATATTTAATTTGTATAATTTAATAATATTTAGTAAGGTATATCATAATAGTCATGAGTTAAATTTAAAAAGTTTATTAGGATTTAGAGATAACTAATTAAGCTTTATTTTAATCTTAGGTCTAATTTATTCTTAAGATAAACCTTCTAAAGTCTTTTGTATTTTTATTTATAATTGATTTAGACTCATTATAGCTAAACTAACATTTGCAATCAGAGTTAGTAATTAAATTGCTATATCTTTGTAGAGTTTATAAAATCTTAGTACTTATTTTTACAACTTTACTAATGTCTTGTCTATTCTTGCAAGTTTTTCTATACTACTGTAATAAAATTTACTAAAAACTATCAAGCTGTAGCAAATTTTAAAGTGATGAGTGTCAAGTAGAAGATCTTTTATT
>CAJVQA010006446.1:0-14887 GCA_910591915.1 Cetraspora pellucida | reverse complement strand
AAAGGTTCTGGATCATTTGACAAGTGTATTAAACACTCACTATAGTCTAGTTTGATTGATATTGCAAGTGTAAAGTTATAAAGATTAAGTGGTGTATAATTGTAAGGATATATATGTTCAAGAAAGGAATAAAGAGTTTGTGGGTGTGGAAGTAAAGGTAAGCCTAGATGGGCTAACCATTTATTATAGCATGAGTCTGAATCGACTAATGTATTGTATGATGAGTCTTGTAATGTTTCCTTGAAGTGTGATGATGCAATGGAATTCAAGGAAGTAGAAGGTTCCTCTGTAGATTCGATCACCGTATGCTCGGCTCTCACAGCTGCGAAGAGTACCATAGCCTGCTCTGTACGTTGAGTCTGGCCGTCATTAACCTGGTTCTCCGCGTATCATTTTTTAAAATTTATTTCTTTTAATTATGACTTATTACTAATTTTTACAATAGCTTTTGCAAAAAATAAAGAATTTGCAAGGTGCATCAGTTCAAAATGTAAGGGCAGCAGTCTGGCATGTGTTCAGTTATAAAAGACTACCATTATTAAAAAAAAATGCTATACCAGCTGATATAGTAAGTTGGAAGCAAAATTATAAAGTTTTGAATTGTTATCATGTCCTTTTTGAAATGAACATGAAGGTATCTTTTGGGTATCAATAATTGCAAGAGCAGCCTTTTTCAAGATTGCTGTATCTTCACTCTCAAATGAGCATTATGCTTTTATACTCATAGTCTATAATATTTTACATAACCTCAAATCCAAAAGTGTTACATGTTCAGAAAAACATCTTATGCATCATATCAAAAGATATCTTGTAAGTGTTATTAATAACTGTATATGCTTTATTAATAGTAATTAATTATTTATTTTTTAATATAGAATAATTTCAGTAATAATGGTCCATTATATAAAACAGCTAAATCAATACTAATCAATAAAAATCATGGTTGTTCAAGACAAGTGTCACTCCAGTATGAACATCACCCTAGTATAAACCTGAAGCAAGTCCTTTATCATTTTAGCAATTATCTCAACATCAAATAAAACTTTCACAGAAGAATGCTGATAACTTATTTGGCTGCAATAATTAAATTTTTGCTTTAAATGCTTTTTTTGAATTAGTTTACATTTGCTAGCAGTTATTATATAATAAATTATAATAAATTTTATTATTTGCATTATAATATAATTATATAATTTTAGTAATAGTAATAAATTTATATTATGTATTGTAATTGGCTTTATAAAAAATATAAGTTTTATAAATATCTTATTAGTAATATTGTTTATTAAAAAAAAAACTTGATTAAACTAGTTATATATTGATTGATAACTTTATTAGATATATATCGATTGTTTAAAGCTGGTTATATATTAGTTTATACCAAAATCAATATAACCTAGCAGAAGTAATTAATATCAATATATATCTAATGGGTTACCAATCACTATATATCTCTATATAAAATTTCCTGATAAATATGTATTAAATATTATAAATTTACTAGAATTCTGTAATCTATTATAACTCTAAATCTTATTAGCAAATTTAATATCTCTTGTTTGCATAATTTTATCATCAATATAAACATCAAATGCACCTTTAAGCACAATAAAAAGCATATTTTCTTTTTCATTTTTGTACTTCAAACTTATAAACAATTATTATTAAATACTTTATCCTTCATTGTTCTTTTTAGTATTTCATAATTTATCAATATCACCTAGTTTTATATTACTGATTCAGAATCACCTATTCTAGATATGCAACTTTAAATTAAAAATAGACCACTAGTCTGTGTTGACACTATTCCAAAAATAGATAAAGATTATAAAAGAATGAGCTTTAATATAATAAATAAGATTTTATAAAACAATAAAACTAATTTAAACTCCAATATAAATTCCAAAACTATATATTTTAAAATACTTTTTGGCAAACTAATTATAAAAATTATTGTTATTATTACTCATAAAATAATAAATATAAATGGTTTACATATAAAATATGTATAACATAATACTTTGTATATAATGTAAGATAGAAATAAAAGTATGATTATTATGCTGATATAGTAATCTGTATTATATTTAATACTAAATAATTTCATCTTTGATTATGAATCTGGTACCAAAAGCTGTATATTACAAGTAAGAAATCTTTTATAAGAGATACTTATCATCCTAATAAAGTTATTATCTAAGAAACTAATGTTTTTGTGCTTTTTAGCATGTATCAAGAAGAATATAATAAGAACCAATACTGGTACAATTAATAATATCTTGTAAATATCAGCTTGTATTTTTATTTAGTTTTTGTAAAACTATACTCAAATAAGAAAAAAAATAAATATTTTAAAGTTTATAAGAATAATTCTTGTATCATTCAAGTACCAAAATAAGAAATCCAAATGTTATAAAATGAATAAAATGTAAATGCATAATTTGCACATTTCTTTGTCAAATTTAAAATAAACCAAAGCAAAAACAAAGAACCCAAAACAATAAAACAAAGAATAATAAAACTTTTAAATTATATTAGAAAGAATAAATCAAACAATCAAGTTACAGTTTTGGATAACAAAAAAGTATTTAATAAATTAAATGACCTGCTAGTAGAAATAAGAAAAAGCACATAAAAATGATCAGATATTAATTTTGATAAAGATGTTCAAAATTTATTCAAGCTAGATACTTATAAGAAGAATATTCTGTTTATAATGTGTAGATTCTTCTTGACAATTGATAGTGTTGTTATAGATTTATTGAATAATTCACTTATGAAAGATTTTGAATCATTAGCAAGTTCCACCAAACAGATAAAAACACTTTTCAAATTCTATAAAGAACAAAATCATCAAGAAGAAACACATGATGAATTCTGTAAAGACATGAGCAAAGCATTCTTTCTTAACAAGTATTATCTCCTTCAAAGATGCTATAAAGATTTTGGTAAACTTAAGAAAGTTTTTGATTATTGTAGAAAATTTCAGAATCATAATGTTCCTCTTGATAAAAGGCTTCTTGCTTATGCATTTATCAAGTAAATTATATTCTTCTTATTTTTTGCTTAAATAATCAGATATTGATTCAGTAAAAACATTCTAGGAACAGTTTTCAGCAATCATTGGGTCTGCATCAAAGAAGGTATGCATATTTGTAGCTATTTATACATCTATACACTTTTTGGTAATATTACTGAAACATAAGCAAGAAAAATCTGCAATAATCTAGTCTTTCTTGTAAAAGATATATAAACTTCACAAATTTTAAAATATGAAGAAAACAATGTCAATGGGTTTACCTTGGAATTGGTTTGTAAATATGTAAACTATTTTGAGAGATGATGTTGAATTTTACAAATTTTAGTAATGAAAAGACCAAAAAGAACCTGTTCAAGTATATAAACTACATCTCAACATACATGAGAGCAAACTTCTTTGAATGAAGAGTTATCAAATATAGTAGCTTTAATAAGTTCAAATACCAAAAAGAGATTTTTAATAATTGCAATAAATTAAAATTGCATAATTTTAAAACTGTATTTTAATTTGCTGTTTTACTAATAATATATTCTCAATAAAATATTTATACTATTTTGTAAAATATATTACATTAAAAACTATTTAAGTAATCATAATTAAAAATGTTTTAAACTAAATTCAACAATGAAACTTTTATATAAAATAATTAAAAATATTGTTGATAATATCGAATCTAATAAACTTTAAAATTTTCTTAATGCATATGTAAACAAGATTTTTGTTTTCTTTACTGTTTAATGAATATAATCAAATTTTTTTGTATAATTCTATTTGATATTAGAAGTAAATAAAAATAAAAAAGCTAAACAGATTTTGGAAGAAGTTGTATATATTCTCTTTGGATCTTTAAATAATTAAAATAAAAAAATTATTTTAAGCAATCTAGAAATTGAAAATGATAAGTTTATAAAAAAGCCAGTAATCAACTATCTAAAATTTATATAACACATAGATTATTTATTTATTTTTAAGCTATGTAATGCATTTATTAAAACAAATGATATGTATACTGTTTCTAATAAGTTTTTTGTTAAAGTTGTTTCAGAATCAACAATCATGAATCAACTTTCTATCACTTTTCTGGATTAGATATTTAAACATATAAATCATTATCACTGATTCTTGTTCAAAAAAAGGTAAAGTTCTTTATATTGCCTCCATAATTGACTATATATTTTTTAATATAGTTTTTAAGTCTATTAAGAACCTAGTTAATAAGATGATTTCAAAATTTAAAATTAATATACTTTGAATTGAGGATTATTTTATATTGAAAGCAATAACACTATTACTAAACTGAAAGTAAATAATCAATGCAAGGATCTTGTTTAGTATTTTCTATCTTTTGAAAAGCTTATTTATGATGATATTAAATATAATAAAGGATTTTTGCTAAAACTAAAAGTTCCAAGTCTTACTGTTTATACAAAAATAAAATTAGTTATGTTCTATTCTACTATAAAGAAAAATAAGAATATTAAATCATTTAAGATTGAGTGAGTATATAATTATTATATTATACAAAGTTTTTTATATTTTGAAACTAAGGTAGAAGTATTTAATAATCTTATTTTAGAATTTTCTAAATTAATATTACCTTATAAAATTGTTTATCTTAGCACTACAGTAAAGATTATTTTTAACAATTCAAATCTTGTAAGAAAAATATTAGATAATAAGAAAATTGAATATAGTTTTAGATAATATATTATTTTTATTATTTATTTATTTTTTTTTAAGGTGACCTCTTTGGTCTTTTGACTTTTATTAATCACTTATTGGTATTGTGGTTCAATGAAACACTACAGGAGAGCATACAATTGGCTACATGTGTAACTTTTCTATATTACCTATTTAAAGAGTCCACCCAAAGGTTCTCTACCAATTGCTGCACCTAACACCCCTGTTTGGATATTCTACACTAAACCCTCTGAACCTGTAACTTGTGTTAACATTACTGGTCATCTCAGATATACCAGATTATCATCCTCAACCTTAGGACTAATTTATTCTCGAGGTAAACCTCCCAGAGCCTTCTGTACCCATTTTTATAGCTGACCTAGGTATTGCTATAGCAAAACCAACACTTGCAGTTAGGGCTAACCATTAAACCACTATGCCCTTCTAGAGCTCACTTAGACCCCAGCATCTACTTCATAGCATAACCCTGGTACTTTAGTATATCCTTGCCTTTTCCTCTACCCTTTTACCAAACTCCTAATCCAGATAGCCCATGTAGGACTATGCCCAGTCCATTGGTATATCAGGTTAGCCCGATATCCTTTTCCTTCAGTTCGTTCTGACAGCCTGATTGGTAGTACCTCTGAGACTCTTAACCCAGAAGTTCTTGTCTGTCTAGCTACTAGGACCAGATACTAGACCTGGGTATCCATTTCACCAGGCTAGCCTTTACAGTAGGACTGTCGAAGATCTAGCTATTTCTCTACTTGGGTCTTCCCAAATGGACTTTTTGTTATCTAATTTCACTGGATTTACACAGCAACAAGGACTTATCTAGTGTTTGCATTGCCTAATTTGTTGGTTTGCATTCCTTTGTGTAACTCCAACATTGCATGGATGCCTCATAACCTGCCAGTCATGCTGGTGTGACTGCCATTACAGGTATCCTAACTCAATCATTAGTAACAGTTGCCATAATACGAATATTACATAGATGATTATTCAAATTTTTGCCATCGATAGGATTTGAACATCCAATCTACCACTTGGAGGGTTGACAACCTGACCACTTCACTAGGTCACCACACCTCTATATATTATTTTCATAAATAATATATATTATATAAATAAATATGTTATCAGGTTTTCTTTTTTGAATTCTTGTACCAATTCTGGTTTTTATAATAAACATCTACTTTCATCAGTTAAAGCAATAAAAATGTCTTCTATAAATATTGATCTTTATAAACTTTCAAGAAGCATATCATTAAAAGATTAATTAATTTACTTTGAATGATATATAAAGAAAAATATGAAGATACTTCAAGAAGTGAATGTTTCTATTTAAGCAATTCTAGTTACCAAAAAACTTCACAAAAAAGTTTACTATAATAAAAAACTATTTTAAACAAAATAATACAATCTAATCCAAATATTTCTATCAAAGATGCAATAATTATTACTTTAACCAAAGATATACCAAATTCAATTGGTATTATGAAATATGCCTATGATGTTTACAAGTTGGCCCATACACATGTTGTATATTTTGTAAATTATCTGTAAATTTTTGCAGGTGTATATTTCAATATGCACTAGCATATCTAACAAGATTTAAAGATAATAATAAAGTTGAAATCTGGGCCAAATGTTCATTCTGTTGTGATAAGTATGATGAAAATGCATTTCAAGAATACTTAAAATATGCCAAGAAATTATTAGTAATGATCTTAAGATCATATTCCTCAAAGTAAAACCACATCCTGTCAAGTCAAATGCAATAATAACTATACTAAAATTTATCGATCTTAGAAAAGAACTATTTGTGAATTGTGATAAGATTTATAATAATGCAAAACTATGTATCTTAAAAAAAACAAAATACTGTTACAATTATAAAAGGTCTGAACATATCAAATGAAACTGTCCACTATGAAAAAAAAAACTTGTCAACTTTCTCTACTGATCACTCAAACCAAATTCAGCAAGAAACAAAAACCAAGTTTACACAATAGTAGCTATCTGAACCTCTTTGATAGGCCTAATAAAAAAAAAAAAAGTATCCAGAAAAAATACAGATAAAGAAAGAACAATCAAAAATAAGCTAACTAGCAAGAGTAATAAGGAAAACAAGAGTTTTTTCTTGAAGAAACTATGTGAAAAACAAAATTTTAGAGAATAGGTATTAACTCTGTATTGCAGATCTGTTTTGGTCATAAGAACATAAACAAATAAACAAACCAGTCATATGCAAACCATATAGAGTGCATATATATACAACTCAAAGCAAAAATATGAATACATTAGAAAAATGTAGTAATAGTTTAATGATAACATATATCAAAAAAGCATACTGGGCTATTAATAATATACACAATGAGGTATTCCTTAAACAGGCAAGTAAGATATAAGTTACACTTGATAGAGAAGACAGAATTGTCACTATGCTAACAGAACAAAGTTCAAATGAGGTTGTATTATTGAGATTAACAAGAGAGCTAATAGAGAAAGCAGAAAAAAGCAGCCAGAAAGAAAATTAAGAATAGTAGAAAAAAGTAACTATGTAGTAATAATAGAATCTGCCTTCGAAAAAACAAATAATATATAAATAAAGCAACCCCAACTAGCAAAAATAGAAATAATGCAAGAAATTGAACAAAAGCTATTAGTAGAAGTAGACACAGAAGAAGAAGAACACAAACAAAAAAGTGCAGATGCAAACTAGAAAGAATCAAAACATAACATAACAGCAAAAGAGACAAATATGCAATTTGAAATAAAACTAAAAATCAAGAGAAAAATTGACATAGTAGAAGAACTATTAGAGAAGAGTATTTGTGTACTGAGCAAAAAAAATTGCAACCAACATAACAGCTTACTTGCCAACATACTAGCACATAATGTACCAGGAACAACAAAAAAAGAACGTATAAAATTTATTGAATGGTCACTAAAAAAATAATGAACATGTTAAAGTTATTAAAGAAGTCTTTAAAAGAGGAAACTTGTGAATAGAGGTGGAATTCAACTGTGAACATAGTAGAAATGAGGCAATTCAAAGAATTAGCAGAAAAGAAGATAATTGATACAAAATAATACCAGAAGAGCAAAAAGACAAAAAAGGAAAACAAAGATTACATAACAAAAAATATCAAAAAAGAAGAAACAGCTTGACAAAAAATAAAGAAAAGATATACAACAAGAAGAAAAACAAGATCAAAGAGAACTTAAACAACTACAAGACAGATGAACAGTTCAATAATAAAGTATACATAATAATATAGAACTTGCCAACAGACATCAACAAAAGGGAGTTGGAATATATTTGTAAAAGATTCAAAAATGCCCAAGTTATAAAAATAAAAAGATCAAAATACAAAGCACTTGCCATAATGCAGATAGAAGGTGCCAAAAAAGAAGATATTCCATGGACTATACCAGTTAATAATGATAAACTTGTATAAATAACCAGATGAAAAAAAAACCATGAAGCAAAAGAAAAACAAAGAAAATATATAGCAAAGCTAACTGAATTATCCAAAAATGCTTTAGAAGTTTTATTGCTGCAGTGTCTAAGAAGCAAAGGTGTAAAGTCAGTTTACATCTCTTCAAATAGGAATGAAAATCAAAAAAGAACAGCAATAGTCATGTTTGTGACAGAAAAAAACATGATTGCACCTTAAACAAAACCAATTTGGTATAACAACTTCAGAGTTTATTGGATTAATGAAGAGAAAAAAGAGACATAAAAAAAAGAAAGTCTTAAAGTAAATAGAGAAAGAAGTTAGGACAGAATTAGCCAAACCTCAGATACAAAAAAGGATACATGCAGCAGAGAAAGACAAAGAAATAAGGCTTACTGAAACAAGAATAGGAATGGAAACAGTGCAAGTCATGAAGATATCATATTAAAAGAAAGAAGCAAACCACAAAATTGATATAGAAGAAATCAAGCAAGAGACACAAATACAAGAAATGAAAAGAAAAAGAATTTTGAAAAAGGAACAGAAAAATTCAAAGCACAGAGACAAGATAAAGAGTCACATATAGAGAACATTTTAAAGCAAATATGGAAAAGACTAGAAAGACTAGAAAAAACAAGAGACAAAGCTAGAGAGAACCTAGTTAATTGCTCCTAAGGGCACCTAGTTGAACTTACAAACATAAATAAGGAAATTGAAAACTTTCTGTGCAGTAAGAGAAGAGCTATCAAAGAAAAAAATAAAGATAAATCTTCTAATCCAAAAAAAAAAAAGGAAAAGAAAGGAAAATAAAGGAAAAGAGAAGGAAAAAAGTGCAGAAACAAGATACAAAAGTTTTAAAGAAAAATAGAAAAGATGAATAAAAGAAATAAAAATTGCATGTTACAATGTTAATGGACTTAAGACCAGAGGTTGGAAATTAGAAAATCTGTTAGGCTGAGCAGAAGAGAAAGAAGTAGCAATTCTAAATATAACAGAAACAAACATTATAAAAAAAGAAAAAAAATTCTGTTATACAATCTTTATACAAGATTCAAAGGTTACTGAGCAAGTGTGGTAGTGAACAAGAAGAAAGGATTGAATATTGGAATTTTAATAGATGAAACTTGAAAAAAACACATTGGAGCAGTTAAAAGATTTAATGAATATATGATAAAAGTAAGGCTATACTTTAAACAATTGATACTGATAGTAGTAAATGTATATATTCTGCTAAACAACAAAATGATTATTAAAAAAGATACAGCAAAAAATTATAAAAATAGTAACAAACAGGAAAAAGAATACAGAAGTAGTTATACTAGGAGATTTCAATCACACAGTTGATAATATACTAGACAGACTGAATCCACAAACATTGAAGTATAAAAGACTAACTGGCTTAAAAGACAAGAGTTTATAGACTCTTTTAGAAGCCTGCATCTAACAGAAAGAGCATATACATGGTCAAGTCAAGAAACTGCAACAAGAATTGACTATATCTGGTTATCAGAAATACTCGCAGCTGGCCTACAGGAAGCCAATATAGAAAAGGCAGAAAATATAACAGATAGTGACCACAGGATAATAACAATGAACATATAATTAGAGCATGCAGTCACAAACTGCAACTATACAAAAATTAAACATAAAGACCAAACAAGAACAATATACCTATATGAAGAAGCAAAACAAGAGAATTGAAAAGAATATGCTAAAAAGCTTCAAGTACAACTAGAGTAGAAAAAAGTACTGAAGCAACTAGAAAGAGATATAATGAACAGTATACACAGAACAGATATGCTGAACTGTATATAGAATGCAATAGAAGAAGCCATAATAGAAGCAGTAAATAAACAAATATCAAAAAAGAAGATATTTAATACAAAGGCAAATAGAAGACATTAGCACAGGAAGTCACAACATTGTAGACATACAATTGAACTACTATATATAATAAAAAAAACAAAAATGAGAAGAAACCAAGTAATGGAAAATGAAAAAGAGAAAAAATAAACAATAGACTTAAAGACATTAGCAAAGAAATAGAAGTAGTATTGCCAAAGCTACATAAACAATGATCAAAAGCTTGGTTAGAAGACATAAAAGGTTAATAAAAAATTGTAAAAGACAGAAGAAAAGAGGACTGGTAATGAGTGCAAAGAAAACAAATAGAAGAAAATATAAACAGAAGATGTGAGATAATTAAAACTAATCAAGGACAAATGTTTGCTAGTCTATTAATAAGCCATACAAAAAGATAATTCTTGACAGATTTATAGTTCAAAATGAGGAAAAAGTCAGTTTTACATTAGAGCCCAAAGCTGTTATAAATGGTCTGACAATGCATTTTGAGAACTAATTCAGAAAACAAAAAACCAAGCTAGAAAAAATATCTGAGGAATGAAAAGAAATATACAGCTCAAGAGATTAGATTCAAGAATTCTGATATGAAACGTTAGAAAAAAAAATAGAAGAAGTGGAGTAGGAAAATACTATAAGAGAACTCAAAACTAATACAGCCTCTGGAATCTCATACATAAGCTACATTCTAATTAAATGGGCAAAAAAGAAATTACAAAAGATTTTTAGAGCTTTTGCAAATCTGATTCTAGAAACAGGTAAAATACCAAAGAAGTGGAAAATAGCACAAGTTTATCTGATTTCAAAAAATGCAGACTGGGGATATAATCAGAACAACATCAGACCAATAACACTAATTTAGACCTTTAGAAAGTTAGTTACAAAGGTGGTAACAAGAAGGTTGGCCAAGATACTTATGGAGAGACAAATACTCAAAGAGCCAAATTATGCAGATTTGCCTAGCAACTCAACAGAGCAACCAATATATATACTAAATATAATAATGGAAGAAGCACAAAAGAAAAATAAAGAAGCATAGATACTTTTACAAAACATAAAAAAGGCATTTGACTCAGTTCTACTGAAAAGCCTAAGGTGGGCTCTTGAAAGAATCAAAATATCACAAAAAACAATAAGATACATTATCAACCTCTTTTGTAAATAACAACTGAAAGTAATTACACTTATAGTCTAATAAAAGAAATAACAGCAGGAGATAATATAAACCAAAGAGAGGTAATCTTCCTACTAATTTGGCAGCTTTTCTATAATTCACTATTGGAAAAAATTTAAGAAGATGAATTATTAGGCTATACTGTAGAACAAGAAACATCAAGCAATACAATCATTAATTGTATTACAAAACATAAACAAGCAGCAATTGCTTATGCAGATAACACTACATGGATCACAAATACCAAAAATTAAATGCTAAGAATTTTTGAAATTGCAAGGAGTTCCTTAAAGCGAATGATATTGAAATAAATGAAGCAAAGTTGAAGCTTATAGTAATAAATTCTAGACTGAAAAAGAAAGATAGAGAAATTACATTTGGACAGAATAGAATAATTGAAGAACTAAAAAACAAAATTGTAAGATTATTAGAAATCTGGCTAAACAGCAGAATGAGAGAATCACTAGTTTGCAAAAAAGCAAAAAGAATAGTTAGTTAAACAGTCAAAGATCTCAGATATAAAAAAATAACAATGAGCCAAATCACATATATAAACAATACAGTAATAATCCCAAAATTAGGATACCTTTTGCAGTTAACAAAGATGTCAGAAAAGATGATTGACAGGATTCACCAACTGATAATATTTTTGGCCAAACATAAGTGCAACATGATGAAAACTACAAACAACTGTACAATTGAGCACAAAGATTTAGGAAAATGTAAATTGTTAAGTCAGAAAATAGTAACAAAGCAAATAAGTAGTTTACTTATAAGACTTAATAGGAAAGACTATTTGGGTAATCTAACAAAGCTTAGAATAATACAAGGATGCCAGAAAGCTAGCTTAATAAAAGACATTTGGAAGTCTAAAACAAGACCAAAAGAAGAAAATATTGGAAACACAATTTGGCATATTAAACAATAATCAAAACAAAAGAAATATGAATAAACATCAGAACAGAAAACCATTTGTGAAAAGTTTATAGACATGGAACAAAAATAAGAGACTTAGTTAAAACCAAATCTTGAATAGCAAGTAGCAGTACAATAAATGAATGGGGCCTACTGTACTTGAACTAGTTCATAGATATGAAAGGTAAAAGCTTAATCATATAAAAACAACTCAAAAGTCTTTAAGGATTGTCATGTAAAGGGAAAAAAGCCAAATGGTTCAATAAAATAGAAGAAAAGATGTTAATAACACAAACAAGCAGAGAAATATATGACCAATACAAGATCAATAGCTACAATACTTAGGCACTGATAATTAATTGAACAAAGATATCTGAAAACAGAAGAAAGAAAGAATAAATCATATATGGGCCAAAACATAAACAACAACTCAGCAAAATATTAAAAAAAAGATTTTAGCTAAACATTGGCTTTTGCAAAAGGTAGAAGGAAAAACATATACAGAGACAAGCAAATGCAAAGGGTGTGAAAATAAAACAAAACAATCAACTGAGAATTGCAAAAAGTAGATAAGATGAAACAATAGTATAAAAGCAGTCTCTAAAACACTAGTGAAAAAAGGCAGTAACAAGATTAATGCAATGTTAGAACAGATACTAGTAAATAGAGCAATGAAAGAATAGAAGAAAGAGGAAAGAAGTCTAATTGAACTGAAACAAATAGAAGAATATGAGATAGAATTAATCAAAAAGCAAGAATTAGATAATGAAATCACTGCATATTTAATAGAAGTCCTAACAAAAAACAAGATGAAAACAAAGACAAATATATCTTTTATACAGATGGAGCATTATATAAAGAGAAAAGAAAGAATAGTACAAAAAAGATGGGCATTGGCTGGGTACAGATCAGTAATGAAAAAAACTGACCAGAAGAAGAAATGGCATTAGAACTTGAAGGTTAGCCTTTAGTGACAATAGCAGAATTTGCAGCAATATGGGCAGCTATCTTAACTGTTCTAAAAGAAAAGAACATAGAAGTATATACAGATAGTCTGATAGTACTAAAGAACATTAATAGAGCAATTTAAGAGTCAGAAGATAACAAAGTTCTTAAAAAGAAAAATACAATGTGGATAATGAATATTGTGGACTTAATCAAAGGCAATAGTAACAGAATCGAACTAGTTAAAGTTAAAAGTCACAGCAATGATAAGTGAAATAACAGAGCAGATGCACTTGCAAAGAAGAAGCAATATATAGAATGATGATACTTTAGAAAAGATCAAGTGTAATAGAATAGAGTACTATTTAGAATGGGAAAACAAAAAAGTTGATATACTAATAAGACTTCTTTACAAAATAATTGCAAATGCCAAAGTTGGAGCCAGTTGGAGAGAAACAAACCCAATTCGAGCATTAGAACCAGAAACAGAAAGTACTCAATATAATTGGTCAAGTTTTTGAAAAGAGATGAACAGAACAAAAGGTATACACTGCACTACAAGAAAACTCAGCACAAGAAGAGCAATAGTGATCAAATGTATAATAGATAATCTACCAATACTAGAAAAACTAAACAGAAGAAGATCAGAAATATACATAACAACAGATTGCCAAGTATATCAAACAAGTAAAAAGAAAACTTAGCTACATTTGGCAAGCTGCAGTAAACAAAAAAGACTGTGGAAAAGAATTCAAAAGGTAGCAACAGCAATAGCATGGAATAGTCTCAAAGAAAATAAAAAAATCAGGATTCCACTTCAAGTGCTATATGAAGCAGTATTCAGAAAAACAGAAGCAGTGGAAATCATTAATAGAAGAGCACTGATAAAAGGGCTAATTACAAAAGAGGTAGAAAAAAGGCCAGTCAAATTCTTAATAAATAGACAATGCAGAGATGCATAGAAATAATAACAAGAACAGTATAGAATACATTCTATGACCAAGTATGAAGAGTTCAATGTGGAAAAGTGCAAGAATGAGAAAAGATGATGAACATAACAAGCAAAATGAAAAAAGGCACTTGAATCAAAAGAAAATCAAGAAAAAGAACAAAAAGAATGAGTTGACAAAAGAAGAAGAAAAGAAAAAGAAGATAGAATAAATGAATTGAATAAAGAAGAAAACTTGAAAGACAATTGATATGCTTATTACAGAAAAGAGAAAACCTTTCTAGTATGGCTTTAAGTAGTTAAATGAGCAGTCTATCTCTAACTGGGATAGTGTAGCAGGTTGCACTTAAGTACCAATAGGATGGCCAAGTAATGCTAGACTTAGATATTGGGAAATTCTATGTAATTATAAATATATATAGTTTCAAGAATCTTAATAAAGTACTAGTGTAACTGCTTAAAGTTAAAAAAAAAAAAAAAAATTTGAAACTGTCCAGAGGTACAATATTAGAAATATAATGAATTTGGTTATTTCAAAACAGATTGTAGTTACAAATAGTGTAAATTAGTAGATTGACACCTATATACTGCTAAACCAGAGTAGTTAGATTAGTGAATAGTTAACTTTAATATTAGAACTAATGTTAATGTATTTGTTAATGTTAAGTCAAATGCTACAGTTAAACATCAAATAGTTTTATTAACTATATTTGGTTTGCAGTATATGGGTGTCAATTATTTATATTTTTTATTTTTTTTGGTATTAAGGTGACCTCTTTGGTTTTTTGACTTTTATTAATCACTTGTTGGTATTGTGGTTCAATGAACCACTACAGGAGAGTGTACAATTGGCTACATGT